>WEKX01018170.1:9364-20850 GCA_013390025.1 Pitta sordida | reverse complement strand
AAAAAGAAAAGGAAAGAAAGGAAGGAAAGAAGGAAGGAAGGAAGGAAGGAAGGAAGGAAACCAAACTACCATCATATTTTTTTTCATCTGCTTTCCATGGCAAGGTGAGGAGGGGTTAGTCCAATGTCTAAAACAAATGATAAATTCTAGAACCAGTAATAAAAAGAAGAAGTCGACCAAACTTCCTTATTACATTTTACTAAGCAGCTCCAGACCAATTATAACCATATTTCTTTGTGGCCTAATTAGGTTCAACTCAGTTCCACAGTGTGGAAGCCTGTAATGAGTGAACACATGAGAAACACAATTCAGACTCCATGTGAGGGATCATTAATATGCTCTGGGCTGCTGCTTTGGAAGAGACTGCACCTAATTATGTGGGTTAACACACTTAAACTAAATGGATGAATTGCAGCCATTTCCAGTGTTTCAAGTCCCCTTAGACTGACAGAACTGTAGATTAATAAGTTGTTAGAGAGTGATCTGTTGACCTGCCCCATCATTCTTCACTTTCATTTCATATGCTCGTAGAGGCATGAAATCTAAAGTGTAGAAATATGTCAATCACTGCATTTCAATTTTGCGCCTTTCTCTGGCGATTGCCTGAGAAATGATCAAACCTGGAGAAACAGGAAAGTACAACACCTGACATGTCCAATAACTTCATTTAACTTTGGATCCAAATGCATCATGCATAGGTGATAACAGCACAAAACATCTTAGGATAAAAAAATTAACTCCTTTCAACCAGCTGGGGCTCTTTAAAAGTCAGGCATATCATGAAATCCTAGAATGTTTGGATTGCAAGGGACATTAACGATCATTTCATTCCAATCCTCTGACATGGGCAGAGACACCTTCCACTATCTCAGGTTACTCCAAGCCCTGTCCAACCTGGCCTTGAAGACTTTTAAGGATGGGACATCCACAGCTTCTCCGGACAACTTGTGCCAGGGCTTTATCACCCTCATAGTAAAGAATTTCTTCCTAATATCCAGTATGTGACATAAATACACTCTCTTTGAGGTTTATAGGCTGAAAAGTTATGATGAGATAGAACAGTTGTACTGAGACACATTGTCATCTAGCTTATTCAATGAAAGGAAAAAAATAGATATGCAATTACAGTAGTAGGAGGCAAATTCAAGGGAAAAAAAACAACCCACCCTTGGAGTTTGGGAGGGTTTTTTTTTTCATTTTAGTAGACCTTTGAAATTCATTTTCAAGACACACTATCATCAGGAAATCCCCTTAATGGAAAAAATAAGAATGAAGACTGTAATTATTAGGGAGAAAAGATTATAGGTACCTTTTTTGTCCTCTAGTTACTTGTTTACGGCCAGTGCTGGAGAGAGAATACCAGGTCATATGGAGCACTGAGGTAAAGCACTAGAACTGTTCTTTTGTCCTACCATTAGTTTTGACACCTCTTTCCTTTTGTGGACCCAGCTTTGAGGAATAGTCCTCATTTTTAAAGATCTCAGATCTGAGAAATTTCCCTGGCTCCAGAATGGTGTCAGTGATAGCACGAGACATCCAAACAGGTTTATTTTTTCATCTTCACATTTGTCCTTAAGGTACTAGAGACAAAGTTGTTTCTTATTCCACTCCTGCCTAAGATGGCCTGATAACCTAATAGTTGACCTGGGTCCTTGGCTCACATGCGTCTTCTTAATTGATTTTGTCAGGATCTTTTTAACTTCTTTTCCACTTTCAGCATCATGCTCTAGCTCCTCACAATGCATTTGAAAAGCAGTTTGTTAGAATTCTCCAATCATATCTTGTTCTCATCCTGTTTCAGGGTGGTTTGCAGCATCTGCCCAAATTGGACTGCCTGCTCTTGGAAAGCTTCAAGCTCCATGTCTCTGTCAGAGTTATTGTAAAGAAGAAGAAACTACGCCTGTATTTTCTGCCAAAGCATCAGTAGCATAGACAGCTGCTTAAGGGCATCGCTGGATATATTTTCCATGAGGAAGGCAAAGGCAAATGTGGCCATGAAGTGATTAGAGCAATAGAAAACATGAGCTGGCAGTGTGCACTTGCATTCCGGAAAGCCAACTGTAACTCACGCTGTATCCAAAGCATGGCCAGCAGGTTGATTCTGCCCCTCTTTCCTCATGATACCCCACTTGGAATACCTCATCAGCTTGTGATGGCCTTACACTGATTAGAAACCCTTTTCAGATGGACAGGAGAGAAAATGTAATGGAGGAGTTATGGGTTGAAGTAAAGTCATCAGGGAAAGATCCCTCATCAGTGTGTTGGGCTTGCTATGGCTGTTTTTTTTTCTGGCAGTGGTGGGGCTATGGAGGAGGCTTTTCTTCGAGAAGTTGCTGGAAGCTTCCCTCACAGTTGGCAGAGGTAATGCCAGCCAGCTCCTGGCTGGGCCAGCTGCCGGCCAAGGCCAGGCCAATCAGGAGAGATAGAGATGCCTCTGTGATAACATATTTAAGAAGGGAAGAAAAAAAGTTACAGGAATAAGATGGCTGCTGGAGAAGAGCCATAAGAAGTTGTAACAGCAAATGAAGGCATCAAGGCCAGGGCTGAAGGAGGGGGAGGAGGTGTTCCAGGTGTCTCCCTGCAGCTCGGGGTGATGACCATGGTGAAGCAGGCTGTCCCCCTGCAGCCCATGGAATAGAGAGAGCACAGGGAGGCAGAAGATCCACCTGTAGCCCATGGAGAGGGAAGCGCACACTGGAGTAGGTGGATGCTGGAGAGAGGCTGCAGCCCATTGGAGCCCACATTGGAGCAGAGTCCCAGGAGAGACATGGAGAGACATGTGGCCCATGGAGAGGAGTCCACGCTGTGTGGCAGAACTGTACCTGGTAGGATCTGTGTGCCTTGGGATGGGACCATAGTGGAGCAGCCAGTGCTCAAAGAACTGCACCCTGTGGAGTGACCCACTGGTAGCAGAGTACGGAAGAGGTGCTGTCTCTGGGATTGGATTCACACCGGGGAGGGTCATGAAAGACTTTGTCCTGTGGGAAAGACCCCATGGAATGCAGGGAAATGGCCTCCCCTGAGCAGCGGCAGAGAAACACCAACTGCCTGGCTTTCCCCTGCTCCTGTTCCCCCCTGTTTCATGGAGGAAATGGGGAATGTGGTACCTGTTGTAAGAGATGGAGGGGTGGTGGAGAAGGTTGCATTTAAGATGATACTTCTCACGTTAAACTCTGATCTTGTTTGAAATAAAATCCCTTATATCCCCACCTTGGAATGTTGTTTTGCCTGTGAAAGTAAAGATTTCTAATACATAGTCCTCATTCCTGCCACAGCAAAACCCTTCAGTTTTTTGTTTTTTCTTCTCCTCTCTTCCCTGTTTGGCAGGGGGATGACGAAGCGAGAGAGCAGCTGTTGGTAAGTCTCTGGCATGCAGCCATGGTCAAACCATCAGAGGAAGAAATTTTTTACAGTGCGGATGGTGTGGCCCAGGCACAGGTTGCCCAGAGATGCTGTGGCTGCCCCATCCCTGGAAGTGTTCAAGGCAAGGCTGGATGGGGCTCTGAGAAACCTGGTCTGGTGGAAGGTGCCCCTGCCCATGGCAGGGGGTTGGAACAGACAATCCTTGAGGATCCCTTCCAACCCAAACCATTTTCTGATTCTATGATTTAGCATGAATATACTCTTTTACAGTAACCTCATGGAATTTTTATTTTTTAAACAGCATTTGCCATTATGTATAGCCAAGTAATACACAACATTATGTTTTTGTTGCCATACGCTTTCACGCTTGCTCTAGGCCAGACAACTTCTATAGTTTCAGTAGAGAAATACTTTACCTGGGTCATTGGTGCCAAATGCATCTGCTGTGTGAGCTGGCTCCTGGAAAGCTCAATCAGTCTCTGCACTGCATCACGCTAATGAGGTAATCACTGAGCTGCTAATGAATGGGATTAGTGACTGGGCAAGGAGTGTTTGTTCTGGATCCCTTGTTCAAATGCAACTGGAAGCTCTCAAAATATTTGCTTGCAATCAGCCATGAGCTGGGTTCATTTCAGCTCTCACTAACTAGATGAAAATGATTTTCCTCACTACCGGATTTGCCAAATGTGCTGATCGAGGCAGTCTGCAGTTTGTGGTAGACAGAAGTAGAGAGTTCTATTTCAGAAGTAAACTCTCTGTAGTAAGGTAAAGCAGTGGGTGTCATAATTCCTAATTTCATGCCAGCACTAAGCTTGGCTGGGGAATAAAAAGTAAAAAAGAGTATCACTCTATTAATTAGCTTTACTTAATAGCAATTACTAAATATTTAATATTATGTATAACAACTCAGTTATGTAGATTTTGTAGGAGAGATCTAAAGAAAAATTGCCAGAAACCATGCCTTCTGTTTCTCCACCAAAACCAAAGTGCATTGATTTAAGAAGTTTCACAGCTTTGACCCTGAATGAGTTTAAGCACCTGCAAGATTTCTCTAAGCATTTTCTATGCTCAACCTTTACTGAAGAAAGACTGCGTCAGCTTTTTGGAAAGGAAGCATGCAATTGAAGTCAGTGCTGCTGGGAATCTAGTTTAATATTTGTTATTCTTTTCTAAAACTTCATAGTAACCAAAACTCTATAACATAAGAAGGTAACTGATTTTTTTTTTTTTGTGGTGAGAAACATTTTTATCAAAAGATTTATCTTTTCCCAAAGAATAAATATACACTATTTTGTTAAACTCTTCTCAATAATTCCTATGACATTTTAGTTAAAACCATTTTTTAAATGCTTTATTTACTGGAGGAAAACTGCATTTATAACACGCAACACATTTAAACAAGAATTTAAAATGGCATTTTCAATCATGTTGTCAGCAGAAAATATTGTGGGTGAAAATGAAACAAAATCCCAAATGCTGGTAGCATTGAAGCTTACGAAATAGGATCTCATGCACAATTTGCCATTTTTCATGAGATACCTTCCTTGACCTTTTTAACATGTTAAAGTTCTTTAAAAAATTGTAACAGTGTGTCTTGTTTATTTGTCCTGCTCTTTCACTAGTGTTTCTCATAAAGAAATGTGTTCTGTGCATACACGGGGATCAAATAAGCATCTAATTGATGTGTTGTAAATGGCACAGGCAATTATGGAAGTGCTTAGCTCAGATCCAGCAGAGCAAAGTCTAAAGCAGCAGGGCACAGTAGGGGAGTCTGAGCTAAATTAATTTTTAAACGTACAAAAAACCAGTAACAAACAAAAAAAAAAAGAATCAGACTAAACATCTTGGCTTTCATGGTTTAAAAGCAGAACTGGAGATCAGGAACATGTTAAAACCACGAACAATGGAGATGAATTAACAGCTATTTATCTTACAGCACATTGTATAGCAAATCCGAAGGCAAAGAAAGAACATCCCCTGGACACAGGGGACCTAATTAAAATCTGTAACATAAGGTAAAACGTGTCTACAATGAAGGGGAAAAAAGAGCCAAAATTTTTCACAACGATGCCAACACACAGTATAAAACTTAGCGATTTTTTCATACAATTGGTGTTTGTTGGTTGTAGCAGTTTTAATATGATGTGATCAATAACGTAGACATGGACATAGGGCCTGGATGTGCATTTCCTTGAGAATTCATTCCACTTCCCAGGAGATCAGAGGCTCTGCAAAAACAAGAAAAACTGGTAAGAATTCCCAGAATTCCCAGAGACTTTCTGATGTGAAGCTGTTACCCGTGGAAGAGTGGTTTCTCAGGGAGGTCCCAAAATGCAACGAAGCAGAGGTCAAATCAGAACAGTGATTCCAGCCTAAGGTAATTGTGGAATTAGAAGGGGTGAGGAGACTGGCACAGGTTCCCCAAAGAAGCAGTGGATTCTCCATCCTTGGAAGTGTTCAAGGCCAGGCTGGATGTGGCTCTGAGTAACCTGGTCTAGTGAAAAGTGTTCCTGTCCATGGCAGGGGGGATAGAACTGGATGATCTTTAATGTCCCTTCCAACCCAAACCATTCTATGGTTCTTTATGACTGAGAATACAGACAAGACAAATTCACAAAGAAAATAAAGCACACAGCTTTATCAAGGAAAAAAAAAGAGTAGATTTTGTGCTGCTCATTGATTCCAGTAGTTCCTATACCTGGAGAATGTTGCATTTAGTTTTTAAAATATATTATCCTGTAAAGTGGACAAAGTATAGAAGTCAGAGTGTGACACTGATGAATTTTGCAGGAGAAAATACATTGGCGAAATCTTACTCGGTTTCCCATTTTTCCATTCACTGAAAACCTTAGAAACTTCCGGCGACTATCAAGAACTCACTATACCACCTGTTGATCTCTAGAGATCAAAAACATGTAGATTTAAACTATGAAGTGTTTACACTACTCTTGTAGACAGCTAATGGGGAAAAAAAAGGCAATTTCTGAAGAAAGAACATGTTTCTTTCCAATTACCATACAAGAAGCATCCTAGGGAAGACATCAGCAGCAAAGTAGCACTTCCTAGATCAGCGCTATAGACTTCAGAGGTCAGACAACTTGTATTTATGCAGTCACACCCCATGAAATGGGTCTGTATGTTGGTAGTGAGCATCACGAGGAAATACATCAGCAGCCTTTTGTAGCGTTTGTGTTTATTCTACCTCAACTTCCTCAGTGAATATTGTTTGTGTATCTGTGCAATGTATGAAAATCTAGTTACACTTGTTATAACGGATGAGGAAAAGAATGAAAGAATAGTCTCTTTTTATTATTATTGAAGACATAACTAACAGCTTTTTTTCTTTCTTTTTTTTTAGTACAGGTGAACACCTTAAAAATGCTCTTTAATTATGTATTACTGTAAAGCAGCAAGATTTCAAAACAGACCAGTGATCAGACACCCTCTCCCTCAAAGCAGCCAAGTACAGATAAAAACATACTATCATTTATGTAAATTTTCAAAATTGCTCATAATAAGGTTATTTAGATAATATCTTGAAATCAGATGTCCACTGTGAGCTGTATAGACAAAGTGTAGATGACAATTCTTGCCTTGTACTCACATAAACACATCAAAGAAGTGATGGACAGTCTATTTTAATAAGCAAGGGTATTCTTGTGAAGATGAAATTCATCTCAGCTAATTGAAGGTGTAAGTGCCTCCATCTGAGTTTAATGACTCCCAGGCTCCAGGCTCCTATTACAGTAATTACAGGCCTAATCAATACAGCCAGGGATTTTTAGGGTGGGGATCACTTGAATAAAGTCATCAACTCCATATTGACCTAAATTTCTCTGGCTGGTATTGACTGGCATTAACTCCAAAGGGATCTTCAGGATGACTTTCTCAGGTGCAGACATCTAAATTTAGCTGCGTAAATTCAGGCGCTAAAGTCCTTTTAATGTCACAAAAAGATTTTATCAAATTACTCAGATAAGTGGAAAGACTCTGGAAAAGGGATCAACACCACTAATTATATAACATTCCCATTGACTTGAGAACTGTTCTCACTTTCTTGTTCACTTAATATGTCATGATACTTTATAAAGAGGAAAGGCTGTAAGGTGAGCATTGAAGGTCCCTTCCAACTCCAACCATTCTATGTCATGCTATGTCATTATATGATAGTGTTACAGGTGCCAGTCATCAATACTCACTGCTTGTGCAAGTCACAGAAGCATAGAATGGATGGGGTGGGAAGAGACCTCTGAGATCTCTGGAGATCATCCAGTCAACTCACCACAGAATCACAGAATCACAGAAAATTATGAGTTGGAAGGGACCCACAAGGATCATCTAGTCCAACTCACCATCTAATACCCGTACAGTGACCAAGAGCACATCCTAGAGCCTAGATGCCTCACAGTCTAGCAGGCCACTCCGAGCCGGAAGGGGCCCAGGGTCACCCAGCCCTACACCCCCCAGCTAGACCATGTCACTAAGCTCCTCGTNGCCTTTTTGTCGTCGACCAGTCGAGTCACTGGATCATAAAAGGAGATCAGGTTAGTCAGGCAGGACCTGCCTTTCCGAAATCCATGCTGACTAGATCCAATGTCGTGGTTGTTCTGCAGTTGCTGTGTAATGGCACACAAGATCAGCTTCAAGCAGAATGATCATGGCCAAAGGATGGAGAATATAGTGGTGAGTACTGAAAATATGGGTATTGAAACAGCTTTTCAGAGTCACTTATATCCTTCTCAACATGTCAGACTCACACAGCATGTGCCAGAACCAGACCCTCAGCACAGGTATCCTGAGTTGTAGAAAATTTAAAGGTCCTTGACTCAGTATTTTTTGCTTAAATCAGTTTTGTGGGTTTTTATTTTGATTTTTCCTATTAATGTTCTAATGAACCTGTTTCCAAGGTACTACTGTCTTTTGACATTTTTGAACTGAGACCTTCCCATATACAAGTTTACACTAATTGAACTCATCTTACACTTTATTTAGGTACTTTCCTCTGAAACTGTTTTACACTCCATACCATTTTCAGAAGTAAATTGCAAAGTAGATTCCAAACATGAGAGAGCTGAAATCCTGCAGCACCACCTCATTCATGATAAAGAACCTAAATTCACTGTGGAAATAGCATCCTGTAACATAAGGTTCCAATTTTTCTATGGACAAATATATTGAAGGGAAAGCAGGAAACCTGTTTATATACACTTTTTAGGTGTAGTCACTTGTAGTTGCTAATATTCTTATTTTATTTTACTGACAACATGACAATATACTTCTCTTACATGCTCAGGATTCAACAGCTTTGGGCATCAACATCAAATTTACCCCTATGTCAGAAAACCTTCCTCTGCAGTTGGGGTGCAATTCAAGACTAAACTGATTTGAAGTTAATTTCTTCCATGACTGATGGTGGGGAATGGGCTCTGAGGAGCCTTTTTTGATCACTTTGATGATGTTTTCAAGCTGGGTCTCATATAATGGCTTTATTCAATAATAAACATGTAATTATGTATTTTCAGGATAGGAAAAACAAACATCAAAACCCAAAGAAAATAAGTCAAAAGTCATGACACTAAGAAAATCTGTAGCATTTGCTGCCTCTTTGATTCTGCAGCTAATCAAATACCAGATTAGTCTGAGAATTGCATTGCTGACATTGTGAACCTTCCCGCTCTAAGTCTTTAGCTGGGCCTACGTTCAAATGTAGCACAGGACGATGAGATTTTGCCTTCAGTAAAGCCTGTTATCTCATCAATTAAAGTCAAAAAAAGTTAAAGTTCATCTTTTAAAATATCCTTCCCAGTAATTTTCTGGGGAAGTAAATGATATCCACTTTGCATTACAGGATTTCTTTAGTGCACAACTGCCCACAGCAGAAAAGCTGCTCTTCTTACTCAGCCACACTGGCCATTTCTGCTTTCACTGGAATTTCAACAACAGCTTCTTAAAATAAGACAGACCTAATAACCCAGGAGTCTTTTGTGAGAAAGAAATGAAGTAGCAATGTGATGATATACCCCATGCAATATTCCTTTTTATTCTCTTACACATTTATTTCCCCTGTGCATTCTCTTAGCAGCATCGATGGTTCCCAGCAGCCACCTTTGATACAACTTCATAGAAATAATTTCTTTTTCTATTGAGAAATATGCCCCAGGAGAAGTCCGGATCCTTTGGAAGTACAGAGGGGTTTTGGCCCTGATATCAAATTTCCTAATTTGGCAGCTGCAGATCATTGTTAATAGAGCAGTTTTAGAGAAAAACGTTAATGCAGGTAGATGGGCATCTTTGAGGGATGATCACAAGTACATGGGTGTACCTTATGGATAGTACAGGTTAATCCTAGAGCAAAACTAAAGCAAGGACTGAGATGATACTGGGAGCAAAACAAAACGTCCCAAAACCAGCAACACATCCCGAGCCCAAACTACGGGCAATATTTGGTGGTGCAACAAAGAAGTTGTCTATCTAAACCAGCAAATTGGGATTCACTACATTAAAAGGCATCCCCAACCATTTTGCATCTTCATGCTTGAAGTGAGTCATGTGCCTAGTAGGAATTTATCCCCTTGCACTTCTCTTTGAACCCTAAAAGTTTGTCTTAGCAGTGCAGAGTACATAGCAAAGTTTATCAGAAATGTTACATAGACCTGTAAAAAACGTCTGCAGCAGTTTAGAATTTGCACCAAGGAACCAAAAAAGCAGAGCATGACATAACAATGGCAAATATAACAGATGATATCACATTTCTGAACTTAATATTGTTGGCTGAACTTTGGGGATCATGAGAAAATTCATTTCACAAAGGTGGAATGTTTGGAGCCTGGGAGGTGACACACAACAAAATAGAGTAATTTTGCCTAAACTCTTAAAAACAAACACTGTCATAGAAGTAGCAAAAATATCTGCATAAGGATTTTTAAATTATCTGATGTTGAATATGTGAAACATCAGGTAATGACATTGCAAACTCGGCTCTGATTAAATGGCAAGTGAAGAGCAAATCTCAGCAGCATTGTCTTATCACATTAGAACAAGGGGAAAATCTATTTATGAGTGAACTGACCTCATTTTTTTCTCTCATGGCACTCTGTGTGTGGCAGAATTGAGTATGACTGAAAAGTTATTTCATAGTTCTTTACATGACAATCTTTAATCCAAGACAAAGCTCCTTTTCAACCTCCAGCAACATGTTATTTGAGTGATACAGCTGATATAAGCACTGAGTGCATTTTTTGAGGTTGTATGAGGCGTAAAATTTGGGATCTCCCAGAAAGTTCTAACAGGAGTATCCAGGAGTTTCCTGAGGAAATAACTTATAAGCTAATGCAATTCACCAAAGGCTCAGTCATCTTTCTCCCTGACCAATTGTTTTGGTCCATAGAGCTGGATCTGCAGGGAGGCTGGATGAGGTGCTGAATGATATGATCTAGATGTAGGTGTTAGGTTTAGTTGGATTATAGGTTGGACTAGATGATCTTCAAGGTCTTTTCCAACCTTATCTATACTGTGAAGGGTTATGACTTTATTTTGTTGCCTTGAAAAACACGTTAACATGCCCAGCAATGTGTGATTTAAAGCTAAGTGACATTAAACAGATGGCACTGAGTGATCATGAAAATACCACTGGTCACTCTCCATCCATGAGTTCACTTTGCATTTTAAGCTGCATTAGTTTTGCTGAGCTAAAAGATGTAGCCCTCTTTCTCACATCCATCTCTTAATTTTTAAATAGCAATTAGGAGAGCTTTTGGAATGGAGACATTGTTAGTTTAATAGTGAGAAACCCTATTTTTCATGAGGAGGGTCAAAAGCACAACTTAGCACAGTTGCTAGATTAGCCACTGTTCCAGGACAGGATGTTTCTTCCAGTTGCCACTTGGAACAAAAAGGTGAATGATTTTGTTCAACTTTTTGCAAGTGGAGTGGTTGTCAGGTAAAAGCTGCTGGCAGGGAGCAGCAGGGACAGAGCTCCCCCTGAACCTCTTTAATCAGACCTCTCCAGTAATGGAGGCAATTTGAAGATGTTATCTTTAAAGATAAAGGCACCATCACTTACACAGCCTATTTTCCTCCCTCTTGACTCAACTTCAAAGTGCTTCAAGACAATCTGAACATTC
>WEKX01018166.1:0-11764 GCA_013390025.1 Pitta sordida | reverse complement strand
CCTTCCTATAACTTATTTATTGAAAATAATAATGGGTCTGAATTCTGGGTCATCTACCGCCATCACCTGTGCCTCCTCGAATGTTTCCATCAGCATTGCCTCTGTACAATCCTAAACATCCACTGGATTGATTACATGACTAATGTTGCTGTCCTTGAACAGGCAGTGGTCACCAATATTGAGGCCCTGCTATTATGAATGCAACTGCGCTGGGCAGGGCACATTTTCAGGATGGAGGATCATCACCTTTCTAAGATTTTGTTTTATGGTGAACTTGCCACTGGCTGCCACAACAATGGAGCCCCAAAAAGGAGATACAAGGACTCCCTGAAAAAAATACCTCAGTCTTGACCATATTGACTACCATCAGTGGTCCATTCTGGCCTCAAAATGGGAGACATGGAGATGTACAATCCATAAAGCTGCTGTGTCCTTTGAAAGCTCATGTAGAACTAGTATCAAGGAGAAAAGACAATGCAGAAAGAACCGTGCCTCATTATTACTGCCTAAGGAGACTTTCCGCTGTGCCTTTTGTACCTGGACTTGTCTATCCTGCATCAGCCCTTTTAGTCATCAGCATGTTTGTAGCAAGCATGGGTAGAGCTCTTCCTATATATTCATTTGCGGAACTTAGCCATGATACAATAATTACAGTGTACTTTCAAAATTGTGACACTCATTTTACAGCAGGAGTTCTGAGAAACATCAATGTATTTATTTCATCATTTGGGTTCTGTCAATCCATCCAGAGCAGTCCTATTTCCTACATTTATTTTTTAAACCAAATTGAAGCAAATTATCCATCTATGTTTTGCTACATAAATTACTAGAGGAGGTTAATAGTTTGACTTTTATATCAATAATGAGACCATTGATTTGAAGTTGAAAAGATAACTTTGCATAAGTTCTAGTTGTCCTATAGCAAAGCTGAACCTACAGAAAGTCATCATTTGGACAGGAACAATCTATAATTCTGTTTAGATAAATCACTCGATTCAAAAAGCACCTTTTCAGTGTTTTGCTCAGGGACATTAGGAAATGTATCAGTGATCCTCTACAAAGGCCCTAGAAAATGCTGATAATAGTTGGAATTGTTATATGAACTGGCGAATCACTGACAAAAGATGTTTTTTAGTTGTGTTCCCACCCCTGGCACCCAGGCAACCTAATAAAGAAGTGCACATAAAAGCTGTACATCCATTTTCATTAACCCAGTGAATTTTTATGGAACTTTTTGGAAGTTTCACCATGATGTTGCAAATATGGCTCTGACTGTAGCTTTGGACTGTCCTTGCTGCTGGGTAGGGAAGGTGCAGAGTGGGTTCTGCTGCCCGATTTAACATCATCTGCTGCTAAATCTGTAGATTTTTGTAAATTGTTTTTCAGATCCTTTACTGTCAGAAAACATGAAGCTTACTATCTCAAGCTTTTAAAATCTTTCTGTACACCTAGTATGTCATGGTCTTTGCCTACTCTTGGTGTGCTGGTTGAGGAAGTGCAGTTGGTCTGCTATATTAATGCTTAGAAATATTGATTTAAAACACAGGACGATAAAGGTGTGCTTGTGATGCTTCTGTCAAGAAACCATTTTTAAGAAATGTTGAAAGAATGCCTGATAGACAAGCTTTTGAATTTACAAGGCCACAGTACTACCAAATAAGATTCTGAACTAGAAAAATCTTTATCCTTTGTTTCATTTTTTAAAAGTGGAAGTTGTCTGGAGCATACAAAGAGTCTTAATTCAAATAATGTATGAAGTATAGGATTACTATCAGTGCAGCAACCCTCTTGAAAAGGGTTTGCTTTCAGAATTGTGAAGTACAAGAAATATCAGTTATTTTTTACTGATTTACTTTTCAAATATTTAAATGCAGAGATTTGCTGTGGTGTAACCGTGATTTAATAGAGGTTGTTTTTATTTAGGGGGAATAAGAACAAAGTAAATTCTGTAATAAAACAGATTCAAGTGTTTTCACCTGTACCTATGTTTAAAAAAAAAAAAACCACAAAAAACATACACCCCCTCCCCAAATAAACAAGCCCTCACCAAAACAAACAAAAAGCACCTGTATGTACAATTCTTGTCAAATTTAATCATAAATTATATTTGGACACTCAATAAAAATAATGGTACTTTGCTTCACTGACTTTGCAGAAAGGAGTATAATGTCGTTGAGCTGACCTTTTTACTTAATAACTGAGTGGTGTTGTATCAAATACGTTGTATCAGATTAAAATATTACACTAAATTTCAAACAAATAACTGTTTTAAGACAATTAAGATTGTGAAATATAAGATGTCAAATGACAAACAATGCCTGTAAAATGTTTAGTTTAAGCCTTTGTGCACATCTCAGATAAGCAGTTCAGTACCAACAGGTTGATGAGCTGTCTTCCCATGGGCATGTGGCACAGCATACCTGCAGATCAGCTGCCTTATCTGTAGGAAAGCTGTTGCTTTTGACATCCTTACATATAATGCTACTGAGAGCAGAGAACAGAGAATTATTTAGGAAATTAAAAAAAAATATTTTAGGAAGATGAGGTATGATTTCAGAATGAAATTATTCAATAGTGTCCCAGATTATACAGCTCCTATAGCTATACAGTCAGCCCTCTTGCACTTCACGTCCCCCATATGGCGGCTTCAGATCTTAGTGGCATGATTTTTTAGCGATGTAGAAGACCTGTTTTGCAACTGCGCATGTGCGACTGGCCACCACAGCGGCGGAACAGGCAGCGGTGGCGGCTCAGGAGGCAGTTGGGGCGGTACAGGCAGTGGTGACGGCACAGGGGGCAGCGGTTGGGTTGGTGGCAGTGGTGGCCGTGGGGGCAGCATGGGTGGCCGCGGCAGCACGGCCACCATTCAACGCGGAAGTCAGGCTACACGGATCCAGATTAAGACCATGAGTATGTGATATAGGAGACCTGACTGTATAGCTATTGCACAGTTGCAGATTTTGGGAACAGAACAGTTTTCAGCAGCACTTCACAAGTCCATGTCTGTGATTCTTTAAGAATTTGCTATTTCATACTCAGATGTTTGCAGTGGAATGGCTTTATATTTTGCAAAAATGTAGATGGAGAGAGAAAGGCAATATAGACAAAAAGAGAGTTTGAAATTGCTGGGGCAAATAAGGCATAGGAACATAAGGTGATGACAGAGGATGAAACAGAACAAAGAAAAGCCATTTAGTTATTTACAGCCTGAAGTCCTTAGTATGAAAAGTGAAGCCTAATTCATAATTCTGATAATTTCTAGTTTAGTAAATATAGTCGCCGTCCCTGGAGGTGTTTAAGAGAAGACTTGATGAAGAGCTCAGTGACATGGTCTAGTTGGTCGGGAGTTGGACTAGATGATCCTGTGGGTCCCTTCCAACTTGGAATAGCCTGTGAGCCTGTGACTGGAGACACCCCTTAAATATTGTAAAATGCTGTTGTTCTTCCTTATCAACTATTGTACTTTCTTGCCAATTGATTGAGATTCTCATGGAAATATTTTTTCACTTCAGGGTAATTGCTACATACAATAAACTAAGGTGTTTTCAGTTTCTTCTAGCCAAATTGTGCTCAAATATCAAATGTATAAATAAACAATTAATTATATTATCTGTTACTTCATGCAAATATATGCAAAACCAATTTTTAAAGTTACATTTCTCCCTTAATACTCTATCTTTAAACATGTCTTTTATATCTTCAAAACAAAAGAGAAAGACAGCCATTAGAAGTGTAGGCTCTTAATATACAAGATACTCAAAAGTACATATATCCACCACCCATCCAGAAAAATAATACAGATGAACTTTCAAACATCAGAAGAAAACAATTGATATTAGCTCCTCTAAGCTACATGACTCTATGCACCATCTTTAGAATATGTATCATCATGTGCTGTTTACCACTTACAAAAGAGATTCTTGCAAGTAAATCACTACTAGGTAAAATAGAAGACAAATGCAAGACAGAAGCATTTATAATAAATTAAAGGCACACATGAAGTTTGGAATCTAAATGAGAGCAGAAAAGGAAAGATGGTAAAACAGTATGCAGATTCATAATTATATGCAGATTCTAAAAAACAGTAAGTAGCTTGGTGTCATATCTTATCCCAGGTCCTTTAATATAGAAATCTGCAATTATTCTGCTTTGTAGTACAGCAAAGTTTGTAGAGGTTTACATATAAATTTTCCAGATATAAAACCTCAGTAAACCCTCATTAAATTGTTGAAGATTCAGTATAGCAATTTCTCTGTCACTATTTTTCTATTAATTTATTTTTATTTAAATCTATCCTCAACTAATGAAATATATGGAAGGTTTGCCTATTAAACAAAAAGAACTACTAATGCCTTGAAAAATTCTTAGCTAAGGTTGCACATTTTTATTTTTTCTTCAGTTAATGTCAATTTTTTTGTCTGACAGAATAAGTCTGTCAACCATCTTAGTCAATTTAAGAAAGTAATAAGACAAGAAGAAAAATAAATATATGCATACACTAAGAAAATACGTACTGTATTGTATTAAAAAAAATCAGTGGAAAGTTCATGTTAATCTTATATTTTTAAGTAAATTATTAGGTTTAGATGATTAAATCATCATCTCAGTATTGAATAATTCAATTAAGTTAGATTTTGAAACCTTAATGGGAATTGTGTTTATTTTTAATTTAAAAAAAAAGAATTGAGGAAGAATGAATTGTCTGTCTATCTTATACATCTGTTATAATTCCCTTCAGCAGATTTTAACAAATTGCTTTTGTAAAATTTTGTAAATACAGACAGATGCAAAACTAATTAGTCTTATGTGTGAGGCAATGGTCCTGGACACATAGAGGAAGTACAAAACACCTGTGACTAAAGCAGTTAGATTACACAAGTAACTGTGGCCTCACATGAGGGATAGCAAATTTAAGCAATGGAAAAAATCTCATTATGACAAATTGAGAAGGGGTCATTAGCCTAGCTCAAAACAAGTCTTCAAATTTTATCGCAAAAATGAAGTAACTGAAGAAAGCTCTTTATTTTCATATATGCAAAAGGAGATTTTTTTCAGTATATTTAGCTGAGCTTTTGGGAAGTTTCACACAGGTTCACAGGTCATTCCAAGTTGGAAGGGACCCACAGGATCATCTAGTCCAACTCCCCACCGACTAGACTATGTCACTGAGCTCCTCATCAAGTCTTCTCTTAAACACCTCCAGGGATGGCGACTCCACCACCTCCCTGGGCAGACCATTCCAATGAGTGATCACGCTCTCTGTGAAAAACCTCTTCCCAACATTCAGTCTAAACCTGCCGTGGCATAGCTTAAGGTCATGTCCTCTCGTTCTGGTGTCTGAGAGAAGTTTCATGTTGATAGAGAACAATAGTAATTTCAGTCTTATGAGAGAAAGGTATACTTACTGAAAAGTAAGCACATGGTACCTAAAGTATAAATATTCAGATGTACTTGCAGTGCCAAGACTTCAGTGCAAGGAGTTCAATTTTATTTATCAACATCAATACTGAAGTGGCAGCACATGATTTCAGTTTAAAAGTGATTTTATCTGATTATGAGGAAAATCTCTGGTGTGGAAAGAAACCACTATGTGCCGGTGCTGAAAAAAAGATTAAACAGTCTTCACATGACTAGCTTAAAAAATCCTTGCTATTGAGAAAGGGAGTTTCATGCTCAGTTTTGTCATCAAATTAAATTGACTTCCATAAAGCATATAAACATTTTCCAGACACTTCTGGCATCTCTACTGAAAATGACATGTGCCACAAACAAGGTTTTGACAATTTATATTTGAAAAGAGATCCTGACAGACATTAGTCTTCAAAACTTTTAATTGTTTTTTAGTGCTTTGGTAACAAACTAAATGTAAATCACTGAAAGAAGATTTTCTAGTTGTATAAAAGCTGTATGATTTATTCTGCAAATAAAACAGTAGTAAGATTATTTTCTCTTCAAGTATTTAAGCAANACACAAGCCAGGATGCCACTGACCCTCTTAGCCACCTGGGCACACTACTGGCTCATATTAAGTTTTCTGTCAACCATTACTCCCAAATCCCTCTCCATTTCACCACTTTTCAGCCACTCATTCCCCAGCTGATATCGGTGCATGGGGTTGTTACGTTCAAAGTGAAAACCCCCCCCATTTGGAGTTGTTAAATCTCATACTTTTAGAATCTGCCCATTTCTCTAGCCTGTCAAGGTCCTTCTGAAGGGCCCTTCTACCCTCTGGCAGTTCAACATTTGCACCCAACTTGGTATCTGCAAACTTGCTAATGGTGGACTCAATTCTCCCATCCATATCATAAATAAAGATCTTAAACAGTGCTGAGTCAAGTACTGATCCCTGTGGGACTCCAGTCAAATGTGATTAGAAAAAAAATAATAGACAGAGAACAGTATAAAATAGTTTCTAGAACTCTATAGCTTTTTAATTTTCTTAACTTTCTAAAGATAACATAGCTGTAATTGATGAAAAAATATAATTAATATAACACTCAGTATTTATAGAGAAACTATAGTATTTGTTCAAAGCCTTTTTGATGGCCACTAAAGTCAATAGAAATATTCCATGTGATATGAAGAGGTCACTCCATGACTTCTTTTTTTCTTCCTTTAATCTGTGTTGGCTGTATGTCATACATATCAACTGGAACTCTGCATGTAATTATTTGTCTCAATGTGATACGGTAAACCTGCATTGAAGATAGAGCCTTTTCCAACTATTTTCAGACCGTGGTCAAATCATGGACCTGATCTGTGAACACAAGTAACATGTTACATGACATTCATATGCCATATATCACAAGAAAAAAATTAATTAAATTAAATTTATTAAATTAATTTATTAAATGTATTTTGATTGTTTGCATTCAGATAACTTATCAAGTGCAACATTTGATGACTTTAATGGTAGTTCCCAGTTTTTCTCTTTTCCTCCCACTGTTCTGATCTACATGTCTACTCCCACTCTACATTGGATCTAAAAACATTTCATCTTCCTGAATACATTTCATGTATAGTCTGCCCTCTTTCCTGGTGCAATTTTCTTTTCTTTCATGCTCAGATTTTTTATATAGCCCTTAATCTGCACACATCCTAAACAATTACAACCTTGTATAGGTATTTCAGAACAGAGTTCTCAGTCACTTTTATGTCTCACCGGCATAAGCACACTGATCTTTTTCCTAGTAACCTTCAGGTTAGTGCCAAGCATGGAGATTGGTGAGTCGATGAGTCAGAGCATTTACACTGAGACTATATTAGGATGGTCTGGAAGAGAACATTAGTGAAAGAATACGAGTTGATTGGGGACAGATTCGTGAGGAGATCAGGGATCAGGCAGAGATTATAAAATTTGTACTCAAGATATAGGACAGGAAAAGATGTCAGAGGAATTTTTTTTTATTTGTTTTAAACAAATTCACAACAATTTTATCTTGTAGACAAATGGAGAAACTAAAGCTTATTAAATAAAATTAAACTGTATTGAAACCAAATGTTGCCTTAAAAGAAGCAATTACTACGTGATCTTTAAAAGCATCTCAAAAGAACATTTCAGTATTACAAAACATCATATTCTTCTAGACCTAAACAGCATATTGAACAAAAAGAGAGCACTGAAGTTCCCTTAAGGAGTTAATCCGTATTCTGACTGTCTCATACATTTTTATAGTCCAAAAGAATTTATCAAATAGCAAAGGCCAAGTATCATCTGTCCAGAAGAGATGATACGATTTATCTACTGTCTGTACATAGTCCCCTGAAGACAAAATGACAAAACAGAAATATGGCTAAAGGAAAGTTATAGGTTACTGGCAGTCCTTCTACACATCCTAATCAATAAAGTCAGTGGAGAGATGCTCTCAGAACTCAGAGGGTTTTCAAGAAGGCATTTCTTCTTCCCTACAAGAGTAATATTCAGACAAGGCTGCTGGTTTTGTAAATCCAGTATTACTAACTTTGTACCTGGCCTTTTTCTTCAGGGCACCTATATTTACCATGTACTTTCACAGCTCTTTTGAAAGATTTTACCATATAAAGACACACTATGAAATTCTTCTAGGTGTTAAGCAAACCTCGACTCTCAGATATCCATTCACTTACTTTTGCTCAGTTGTTTTTGATCATATGTTCCATTAGAGACTTTATTCCCCACGTTTGTTTATCATCTCCTTCTCAAAGGAGAAAAACTGTATGCAGTTACTTCTTATCTCATTTATCCTCTCCTGGACTGTTTGCACCCACCAGGAAAGCAAGATTTCTAGCAACAACAGGAGTTGATACTCTATTAAGAAAAAGCAGAGGTAAACAATCTATGACTGAAGAAATTCACTTTCCTTGAACATTTTCTCAGTGTCTAATCCTTGGGATATTTCCCCAGCCTATCAGAAGAACAGATGTCTCAATCATAAAACATTTTTTAAAGTATTAACTACTGGAAACTTACATCTCCATTTCCTTTCATCACTGCCTTCTTTCTATTCTAAATTTCAAGAACAGATCATTACTTGTCTAATATTATAATCTTCATTCAACATTCTGTTTTACTTCACTTGTAAGAAGCAGCAATATATTTATTGATATCAAACAGTGATTTAATGAAATTTGATAGTAAATATGGCAGTGGTTTAACAAAATTCAATGGTAATTTGCAATTTTTTTACTGCATAGAGTGCAAGGGCAGAGAAAACTTTCAGGGAGATGTTCTCAATGAGTCATGAGGTTCAGAAAGGGGACCTATTGCATTCTAAACTCCTTTCTAAGGCAAGTTTTGGCGTGACTGGATCCAGACTTCATCACGGACTTGGAAAACAGTTTATACCTACAGGACTATATATGTGCACTCAATCCTTTTTCTCATTTAGCTAAGAATTCAAAATTTCATCACACTTATTTCCAATTCACTTACTGAATATATGATGCAATAAGGATTTTCTCAGCCTTGAGCATAACCCTGAGTGATTGAGGAGAGATTCTGGCATGCAGTGTACTACTGTGAAGGATAGCTCTATGGGCACTAGGCTGTCCACAATTTATGGGTTAATGTGATTGACTTCTAGTCATGTTTGCATACTAGCCATATTTCTGTTGGCATATGCTTAACTAGATCTCAGCTGTTGAACAAAATTTATGGCCTTTAGCTATTGTGTGTTATCTGTCTTCCAGAGGCCAGTTGAGGCCATATGCAGCAATCACAACTATCACTGGCGTCTACAGTTCGATCAGAAAAGAGACAGGGGCGAGAGAGTGTAAAACAATTACAGCCTTTTTCACGGCATTTCTCTCCTAGATACAGGATTAAAGAAACACTTTATGTATGTCTGGACTATATAAATATTGTCAAACTGGTCCTAAAACTCTGCTAATACCCAGCATAACTTTACATTTTGATGGCTTGCCTGAACATCAAAATTTTATTGCTGTTAATCAATACTGGTTTCAGCTGTTGTGCTTTTAATATAAATACCTGCATTGGGTAAAATTCCTTTTGCTATGAAAACATGTAGACATCTGAAGTAAACTGTCTTGCCTGAAGATAAACCTTGTTATATTATACATTTACAGATATAATTCTACATTACAAAAAATATTATTTAGAGAAAGAATTTTGAGGCAAAAGTAATGATATATTTGATCTTATTCAGTTTATTATAATTTATTGTAGTATTCAAAAATATGCAATCTTTGGACATGGAATTTATGTTTTGTCTGTGGTGGGTTTTGTATATTTTCCCATTACACAGTTGAAATTCAAAAACTCCCATAATAAACACTGCTGGACATTTTGTTTCCTTTTAACCGCATATACAGTGAATCCTCTCTGTATCGCGACCTCTCCATTACAACCTCGCGCATTTGCGATGTGAATTTATTGCAGTTTTGATTCCACCATTTGCGAAATTTTGCAGCTCACACATGCATACTGACTCTGCTCCACCGAGGGGCGGTGCTGGAGCTCCCCGTGAGGCGGCGTTGGCCCGGCACCACGGGGACAGCCAGAAGTCACGCTGTCCCCTGTTACTCTAAGCACAGCTGGGGAACTGACCACCCCGTGGACACGTGTTACTGTTTCCATGGCTACAGGCGGGGAAGAGCAGTGCCACAGGAAAGTGGGGCTGGGCTGGCTGCAGCGGCCAGTGGGATATGCTCACTCCGCTACTGCAGCTGAACTCCCCCACCCCGCGTGGCCCTGCCGGCGTGCGTGGGACCGAAGCTGAACCCCGCGCTGCCGGCAGGGCACGGGGCCGTGGGACCACAGCTGAACCATCTGACCCGGTCCTGCGCTGGCAGCTCGTGCCAGGATGGCCGGGGACGGGCCGGTGCAGGGCCGTCGCGCCACGGGGCCACTGTGACCACACAGTCGCAGCAGCCCGGAGAGGCCAACAGATTCTTAGGGTGGCGGGGGTCTCCCAAGTCAGAGGGGGCTCAGAAACGTTTCCCTTTTGTTCCCCGTGCTCAGAGAGTCCGAGGTGAGAAGCAAAAACGTGCAGTTCTTTGTGAGGTTAGGGTTTTGTGGAGGCTGTCGTCTGTCCCTTTCCTCACGATGAAGTAGGTATAACTGTACTAACTTTGGATGTGCCAGAAATAATTGACACAGAAATCACAGAATCACAGAATCAGTAAGGTTGGAAAAGACATTAGAGATCATCGAGTCCAACCTATCACCTATTACCTAACCTAGCCAAACCTGTTACCTAACCTGTTGCCATCCTGCTACCAACACACCATGAATACCTGTTGGTAAATGCAAAAACTCAGTTTGTTTGGGGTTTTTTTCTTTGTATTTTCAAGATAATAAATATATATTGCGGTTAATATTGTTTGCTGTTTGACCTTAATCATAAAAGTGATGATGCAAAATGAGAGGAGTAGTTGTTAAACCGGATTGTTGTGCAGCCACTGAAGCGAGCTCTTGAAAAGGTGGAGAAATTAACTGACAGAAGTCTCATGAATGTCAGCAAGTAGAAATGTTGATTCCTAGCCCTAAGGACAAATAACTCTAGTCATCAGTTCAGGATGAACATTGACTTGTAGAGCAACTCCATGTTGAACAAGCCAAGAGTCTTCAGTTGCTACTTCTAAGTCTTGTCCTTAAGACCTCTATTTATTTGATCATTCTCTTTTGGACACATTCCAAGAGTTTAATATTCCTCTTTTGTCGAGGTGAAGAAAAATGCATTCAGCATTTGAGGTAGGGCTCCATCAGTGCAGTAGAGAGTGGGATAATAATTTCTCTCACACTCCCTATTTGATGCAGAGGGGAATATAGTAACTAGAGATGAGGAAAAGGCAAGATACTTAATGCCTTCTTTGCCTCTGTTTTTAACAGCAAGACAAATTACCTACAGGACAACTGGACTTCTAAGCTGGTGGATGGGGTAGGGGTGCAGTATAACTCCCCCGTAATCCAGGAGGAGGTCGTTAGAAACTTGCTGAGCGACTTGGATCCTCATAAGTCCATGGGACCAGATGGGATCCATCCGAGGGTGATGAAAGAACTAGCAGATGAACTCACCAAGCCACTCTCCATAATTTACCAATAGTCGTGGCTTACCAGTGATGTACTGAAAGACTGGAAGTTGGTTAATGTGACACCCATCCACAAGAAGGGCAGGAAAGATGATGTGAGGAATGATGGACCTGTCAGCCAGACCTCAGTCCTGGGTAAACTAATGAAACAGAAGAAACTGTGTGCTATTAAGCAGCACCTGGAAATTAACCACAATATTAGATATAGTCAGCATGGCTTTAGGAGAGGTAG
>WEKX01018165.1:23873-39996 GCA_013390025.1 Pitta sordida | reverse complement strand
TCGCTACGCCTGTGGGCTGTCCCGTTCCTCGCAAAGGACAGGGTATAACTGTATCCAAAAGAGGTCTTCACCTAGTACAAACTGGAATTGCTGGATGGTCTTCCGACACTCACACTGACTTACATTGTCTTAACATCTGTCTTATTGTTCCAACTGCCATTCATTCTTCTAATATGTAGTGTGTCTTCAATTTCCTTCAAAGCCAGAGAGATTTAAGTTTTAATATGTGATTACTTACAGTAAAACAAAAATAAATGATTATAATGGCTTCCTTGGCACTTTATGGATGCACAGCAAAACAAAGACAAGGGTGTTATACTAATGAGATTGCAACCTATGTTGTATGTAGGCTTATACCATCCACCATTCAAATTTCCCAATGCATCATATTCTTAGGTCCTTTACAGTTTCTGGAAATAGTTTAAACTGAAATGTGAAGAGAAAGTAGTGACCCAAACCTGAGATAGATCAAGGCAAAAAAGGCTTTGTTAAGCAAGCAAAAAAGTTGTCAGAGAAGAGGACTGGAAGTAAAACACAGAAAGTTATTTAGATGGCTTGGATAAATGGTGGAAAAAATTGAAGTAGGTTGTTGCTAGAGCCTAAGCAATTTGGAACAGATGAATTGGAGAATGTGGAGAAATAAAAGGGAGAAGAACTGTGTGAGACATGCTCAGATGCAAAAAATGGGAAAAGGCCAGAGACGAAGTGTGACTGCTGAAAGAATCAGGGAGGGAGCATGGAGCTGATCTGAGAGAGACTAGGACTGGGACTCAATGGGAAGAAAGGTAGGCATCAAAAGAGTTAAGAAAGAAGTATTGTATATTGATGGGAGAGTGGGACTGGTATGACATACCTGAAAAGTGCCGGTTGAGACACTGCAAGCAAAGAAAATGAGAGCATGAAGAGGAACTCAGAAGAGAGAGAACAGAGTGAATAAGCAGGGCCAGATGATGGAGATTTAATCTTGGCTGAAGAAATTACTATAGCGCTCCAGGGGGAAATCACAACTGATTTGCCAAAGTTTATGAATTCACTCTGTCCAGTGATACAGGAAGCACTGACAAACAAAAATTGTCCCCAAAATTCCTCCCCTCACCACCCCAAGAGTTGTTGCATATACTTCTTGCATGCAGAAATTTAAGCCACATGAACACAATGGAAAACTACATAATTAGGTCACTTCTGAATAATACAGTTCTGAGGAGAAGAACATTACAGAAATATTTCTTTCTTTCTGCCTTCTCCAAGGGTGGTTATTGTTTCATTACAGTTGACATGAAATTTGCCTAAAGTCGTATGTTTCATAGCAAAACAATATGCAAGGAAAGAAAGGGAATTCTGTTTTAGTAATGAACCTGTGTATAATGCAGCTGGCCAAATTCTGCTAATGTTCTTTTGAAGAGTTGCAGCTGGAAAATGCAAAAGTAAGACATTAATTGTTTTGTGGATCAACTTATTGTTTTTGACTCCGTTCTTCCCTTATCCAAAACTTCTGCTCCAGCCACCAGATCCAATCCCTGTCACATCCCACTCTAAATCACGGTACTAAGGGACTTTTCAGTTGACTCTGAGATTCACAACTTGCCCCTACAGCTCAATCTCTCCTCAGAAGCTGAACACACAGATTATGGATCTCCATGGCCCAGTGAGCAGAACCACTTTCACCAGGCCTCCATGCCTGCAAGAGCCTTGATGTTCCCTGGCCCCAACTTGATATTCAAATGACCAGGATCCAGGACACATTGCAGAATGCGTCAGCTCTGTTCAGATGAAGTCTATAAGAATTCATCTTACCAGTTTCATATCTGTAAATAGTAAACATAGTAGCCAGCAATGCAAATGGTTTTACTCTCCCCTTTCTTGATGTTGGCATTGCCGTTACTGTCTAGCACATTTCTGTCTCTTGCTATAATAGAAATTATTTCTTATAAGTTTGCTCTATTTAAAACCCAAGAATATTTGAGTTGTGGTCAAAATATCACATGTGAAAGGGTCTAGAAAACCCATATTGTTTCACTGAGGATGGGTCTCGCTTATTACAGCCTTGTAGCTATCAGTGTTTGGTGAATAGCTTGGGAACTACTGATCTAGATGAAACAGTAACATCTTTTAGTAATCACCACAATTGAATAAACAGCAACCAAGACTGAGAGTCAATGAAATGATTGAAAACGCTTGACAGTTTACCAGAAAAGTCCACTAAAAACCACAGTCCTTTCAGCTAGGTCTACATCCAAAGTCTGCAGCCTGTACAGATATTTCTTTAATTGTCTTTATAAGCTTTCCAGCTACCCCTTAAAACTGATGTTTTTTCCTTGTTGCTATGATTCTTAAATTCTTAAAAAAGATTACTTTTTTAAAAAGAACTTTTGGTATGTTTTTTAGACAGTAAAAGAAAACAAACTAGAGAAGTTTCTCTATGTTTTGCATACAATAGCCCTGAAATATTCTCTTCCACTGAAAGAGTCTGATGTAATTGAAATATTCAAGACTGCTGTTTGTACTGGAAAAGAAGTGGAGGCTGGTTTGTTATAACAGTACTTCGACAGACTCACTTGAAATAGAAGTGCTGTGCTGGTTCTGCAGCACCACAACTTGATTGACTGACGAACCTGTCACAGCACTTCCACTAACAGCAGAGAAAGGCACACATTTCCTAGTAGATAGTTTTCACAGAAATCTTATACTGCAGCCCAATTATTCCCTTTTTAAAGAACATTTTTTTCTCCAGATATGACTATGCCCCTATGAATCTTGTTCTTTTTATCTGAAATTTAATCTCTTCCTTTTTTATATTTGCAAAGTTTCATTATATTAATGACAAATCACATACCTTTGAGCTACTTGATACTTGTACATTATACACATTTTTATCTCTTTTACTTTGGAGTATTTAATTCTTTGGCATCATGTTTCTCATAAATACCTATATACTTCTTTCATGAATTATATATAACACATAGATGCATTTATTTGGTTTTTTTTTTTTTAATGAGTTTGCATAAAAGTCATGTATTTGTGAAAGGACTCACTGAAAAGGAGCATAAAATCAGGAAAAAACTTACATGTCCTTAAAATGAAGATTTGAATTTATGGATGACAGAAGAGGCAAAACAGACCTTATTTCTGTCTTTAGGATTGTTCTCTTTCAGCCTCTTTTCATTCAAATCTCACAGCCTGCAAACCCTCCACTTCTCTGACAACTTAGTTATTCCTTGCCAAGAAACTGAGGTGGTTTTGAGCTGCTGTACTTTGGGAGTCTGTTGAAACTGCTTGGTCTCCTGACTGCTGTTGATGCTGAAAGGAAATTGCACTTTTAAGCAGCTTTTGTTTCATAATTCAAAGGCAGTGGAAACCGAAACAATAAAATAAAAAGGTCTGAGACACAGAAAAGTTCAGAGAGATTACACCTATGGATAAAGAGTAAAACAAAATGTACTAAAGCACTCTGAAAGAATGAATGTTGCTGCTGAAAGCTTCATCAGAGTAGATAAATCCCTTTAGAAATGTAAAAAAAAACAGGAAGAGAACTCCAATGACATTTTCCTCTGCATGTGATTAGGAGGAGTAAATATAAGACATCGGGTATTTTTCATGGTTCCTGATTCAACAGCAGCTGATTTTCCTAATAGCTTGCGAAGAAACTTCGGTAGTAGTACTCTCTATTCTAGAAATATATGTATTTCACATGCATCTAATTTTTATCACAGGAGACTAAGGCAAGGTGACGTGAAGGTGGAAGGTCCACCTTACAACTTCTACAAACCCAATTCCGAACTGACTTTAGAATAAAATAACTACTATTAAGACTATGTAGAGAACAAGATTTCATCTTCTGCCTTTTGCTGTATATTTCAAGTTACATGTTTCTGGCAGACTGTGGCCTTACAACCATAAGTGTATCTCTAAAAGTACATAAAATGAAGAATCTATGGCAGAACAGCTGGAAAACTCAGGTATTCAAGATGAACAAAATAATATGCAGTG
The DNA here is from genome assembly GCA_013390025.1 of Pitta sordida. NCBI lineage: Eukaryota > Metazoa > Chordata > Aves > Passeriformes > Pittidae > Pitta > Pitta sordida. The sequence goes on along the minus strand of WEKX01018165.1, from coordinate 36,009 downwards.
CAGCAATTTCTCTGACAGACCATTGGTTTAGGCAATCCCTATAAAATAGGAAACATGGAGTAGAATAAAAGGAATCACATTATTTCCTACAGATTTTGAGTGCTGCTAACACACAGGCAAGGAGAATTATGACAGCCATGTTAGCACATCGGAGCTCCTCACACAACTACAGACAGTCCTTCCGCAAAAGCTGAGTTGGCAGCCCACATGGAAGTGAGTGAAACAGCACTTCTCCTAGGCTAGGTGTTGGTATACAAATCACTGTGTTGCCAAAGGATTTTTAGCTATTTTTAAGTTGTGTTCTGGACAGTACAAGATAATTTCTTTTACATTTGATAAAATGTATAGCGACATATATTCTTAGAAAAGGTATTTTTCTTACTTTGAAATTATGCTGGTGCCTTGAACATTTTGTGTTGTATGAATGATGATTTAAGGCAACTATGCAGAAGGCAAGAGTCTGGGAAACTAAATAAAGTGACTGTAATGGATGAAAGAAGTTTTTGGCCCTTGTAATGTAAAATTCTTTATGTTAATATTACATATATAATATTTTATTGTTAGTAGTACATATAAACTAAGATATAAGTTTGTCTGATTATGTTGTAGTTTTTGTAGAATATCTGAGTCTTGGTGAATGATTGATTTAAACCATATAAGTTTCAGTTCCAAAAAGCAGGAAGCAGGACAAGTCACCAGGGTGGAAACCTGTTCTTGATAAGTCACTTAACAACAGGATCCATCTGCTGAGCCCATCATGAGATTAACAGAAGCTTCAAACATGAGATAATTGTAACAATGGAAAACCCAACTGCAAATAACTGTCTCCCCAGGAGCCCCAGACATGAGATGATTGGATCAACAAGCCAGCTAGGAAGTGGTTTTGTGGCTGAGGTGAAAAAGTCATGATAATGATGATGATGGACCATGCCTTCATCCAGAATGGACAAAAGATCCCTCCTCACAATTAGCTGAGTATGCTCAAAGGGGAGGGAAAAGGGGCAAGGTCACATAAATGATTTCTGGGAAATAATTGTAATAATCCCTCCTAGTTCATGCTTATGTATGAAATAATTGTAATAGTCCCTCCTAGTTTCAAAATACCTAATACTTATGAATTATTCCAAAGCATAAAATACAAAACCTGTATGATGAATGTTGTGCGTCTGGCTTGGATTCTCCCAAGCCACCTGCTCAGCGCTGTTTTGCCTTTGCTTTATAATAAATTACATTACAAATAATAATTTTTTGAGCCCATTTCTCACAATGGCTGAACTTTCCCAAGTCCTGAAGAGCTGAGACTGAAAAGTGAAAATCCGGTAGACGGTAAACGTTCTTAAAGCAGGATGTTGCACACCCTTTCAGCATTAAAATTTAAAAAACCCTCAAAAACTCCCTTGATCCCCCCCAAGACAAAACAAAAATAAACCCAAAGCAAAAACAAATGAAACTCCTAAACAAATAAAAAACCTTAACAAGATATCAACACTACCAAAAAACAGAAGGAACCAAATCAACCTGAGCAGATTGTTATAAAAACTACCTTATCTGTTCCTTTGAGTGACTACGGCTGTCTGAAACACACAAAAAAAGGGCTTGTCAATATTAACATTAACAAATGACACTGAAAAATTGTCCTAAGAACATAGGCTTATGCTATCAATTAAACATCTATGTCTTACAGGTCAAAATCAAGCTTAGGAGAACATTAATAGCTACAGGCACATTCTCTATGATAAAGACACAACTAAGTCTAATAAAAAAAGAAAATTGTTGCATAAACTTAGATGTTCCCACATTTTCCGTTTTTTTTTTTTTTTGCTTTGGCCTCTACTTAATAGCAGTACCTAGAGGCAATCAAGAAACATTATGTATGCTAAAACAGGTCAGGACAAGCAGGAGTGTGTTGCAGGAAAAACTGACCCAAATTAAGTCTACACATAGTGAGTATGCACAAAACCATTTTCTTACATCACTATTATTAAGTTTTCTGCCAAATAGTTTCTTCTGAAAGACAGAGTGACTATGCATGTCAAAGATAGTTTAATGTTAGGTGCAGTACACCTTATATCACAGTGAAGTTTTAGGGATGTAGTGAATGTTAGCTTAAATAGGCTTCAGTAGCATTTATTTAGCTATTTAATTGAAAGTGAATTTCAAATTTTTCATTAGTCTTAGAAACTTGGGTGTGACAAGTTGGTAAAAGGAGTAAAAAATATTCCCTTTGTCTGACACTCATCTAAAACAAAAAACAGGGGAAAAGTAGATCTTTGACATCAGGAATTCAGGAAAGAAGAATTCAAAGCGTGTAGAAATGTAAGGAAAACCAAACATAGCGACAAGAGGTAGCATAATATAGGGTCCTGGAAACAGCAATTGCTTCAGGGAAATGATGAAATATGAATTTCTATTAAGCTCTGTGGCTGCAGGCAGTAGCAGTTGCCCAATGGCTTGCTTACAGCCTTGTAAGGTTGTTATCCTCCCTGGACATAGCCCAAGGAGGAATGGACAACTGCACTTTCAGCAGCAAGTGGAAGATAAAAGTGTGCAGAGATAGAAGTTGCAGATGGACAGGTAGGTCTCAAGACACTACAATGTCAGAAGAAATGAACTTAGTACCAGAGTCTTGATGCAATTCCAAGCATTGCAGTGCCTAGTGTTTAATTTTATAGCATAACCTGTGGTTTCAGACAGAAAAAAATGAATAGCACAAACACAGATATCATGGAAAAGCTAAGTACAGGAAAGGAGGAATTAAATCATACAAGTAGGACATACAAGACCCTGCCCAAAATCAAATTCAGGATAATACAGTCGGTCCTCTTGCACTTTGCACCCCCTATATTGCAGCTTCACATCTTAGCGGTATGATTTTTTAACGATGAAGAAGGCCCTTTTTCACAACGGCATATGTGTGACCTGGCATGCATGAATAGTCAATTAAGCAGTCATGAATATGCTGCACAGCCACTGTAGTGGCACCGCCGCTTCCTCCTAGGCCCGGAACAACAGCATCGGCAGCGGCACCGCCACTCGCCCAGACCCGGCTGCTTACCCTGGCCCTGGAACGCAGCAGCCCCACCGCTTGCCCTGGCCCCGGAACACAGTGGCCCCGTCACTTGCCCTGGTGCGGCGGGGTGGCTCCTTTCCCACTACGGCAGTGGTGGGGCTGCCCACTCCCCGCCCCGCTCCCTCCCCCACTCTCCCTCCTCGGCTCCCCCAGAGCCGCCGCTGTGCAGTTATGAAAGATTTACACACTCTCAGGTGTCTGAGACTTTCTTGAGTGATTCTCCAGGAGATACTTGTCTATCCCAAGTATGGAGAGACCAGGTCTACCCATCCTGATACACATTGGGACAGGGGCGTAGGTGGCTCCCCACACCCATGTCCCTGGCCGAGCCGAAAAGGCTCTCATGAAAGGAAAGAGTTTGGTGCTTTTCAGCTATCAAATGTTCCACTCATTTGTCAGATCTTTCCTTCAGGTACACCATTTTTATGTTCTTTTTTATGTTGCTAAGAGTTACATTCCAACATCTATTAACTTGAACTAGTATGGATAGCTCTTCATACCTTGGGCAGCTGCAAAGAATATCATAGTATTAGTGTTACTCAACTTCATATTTTGTTTCTTTCCAGTGGAGGAAAGACTAGGAAAAAAGATTCACTAATAACATGTTTTAGTTGTTGTCATCTCACCATAGATGTAACCATCCAAAACTCTAAAATCATGGAATCATAGAATGGTTTGTGTCGGAAGGGACCTTAAAGATCATCTGGTTCCAGTCCCCCTGCCATAGGCAGGTATACTTTCCACTAGACCAGGTTGCTCAGGGCCTCTTCATTCAACATGGTCTTGAACGCTTCCGGGACTGAGGCATCCACATCTTCTCTGGGTAACCTCTTCCCGTGTCCCACCACCCTGAAAGAATTTCTTTTTCATAGCTAATTTAAATCTTACCTCTTTGGGTTTGAAAATGTTCTATCACTATCTGTCCCCGTAAAAAGTAACTCTCTTTTACAGTGTAAGCACCCCTCAAGTACTAGAAGGCCATTATGAAGCCTCTTCTTCAGGCTGAACAAGCCTAGCTGTCTCAACCTGTCTTTGTAGCAGAGGTGCTCCAGCCCGTTGATCAACTTTGTGGCCCTTCTCTTGACCTACTCCAACAGGTTTAGGTCTCTCTTTTGCTGGTGTCCACAGAGCTGGGCACAATAAAAAACACATAATGTGTCCAGGTGGAAAGGGAGAACTTCTCCAAAAAATCTCAGAAATTAAAGTACACCTAGGCTCATGCAAAAGGTCAGATTAAATAATTACTGTGGCCCAAGCTGGTGACAGATAAGGTCATGTGCCAGCTCTCACGGTGGTATGAGGGTGGCAACTCCTTTGGTGATAATCTCCTCTCCAGTGTAAACTAAAGGAATGGACTCACCACACTTTCTATCTTCCTGGGCTTTTTAAAGAAAATATTTCAAGAGATGTCCCTGCTTTCTAATCAATTACAACGAGGCTTTACTTTTCAGTTCCAGTGTTTCATTTTCCTGACTCAACTAAATGTATTCATTTAATTTTATATGTTGGGGGAAAAAGAAAAAAAAATCATTAACAGGCATCAGTATTTTCTATTCTGCCTCACAATACATACATTCCCAGTTGCATTTACTACTGGTTAAATTGCCCAATAGAGTTCTTTTCTGTTGTATTCAACCGTGGAGCACACATCTTAAGGAAAGACAAAGCACATAAGTTTAAAATGCCTTCAGGTTAGTGTTCAGTTCCCCTGTTGAGATATCCCGTTACTTCACTTGCCTCATCAGAATGCCTCAAGTCAAACTGGAATATAAAAATCGTTATCTTTATTTAATGAAAGTGAAGAACCTTGGGAAAGGAGTAAGATCAAATGGATTTCATTGAGCTTCCATGTCTCCTGCACAGGGCTGACTTTCAGCCTGCCTTGGACATATTGTATATTTGGTTTAAGGTATAATGTGCAGAGCCTCCTCTCCTCCCAAAAATTAAATTCCTGGGAAGAGACATTTCTATTCAGAAATAGAACTAGATTGTGTAGAAACCTATCCTGAAGATACATCATAAATTCTTATGAACCAGATTACTTCAAGAAAAACAGTTCAGCAGCAGTTATTTTGATATTAAAAGACTAGAATGTAAATTAATCTTTTAGATTAGAGAAAACACTAACTTGACTGTCAGATAATCGTAACTTTGTTAATTAAAACAAGAGCATGGCAGCAAAAGAGTTAAAGTGGTTTGCTTCATATTCCACTGCTTGAGTGAAAGACTCCTTGGAGACTGTCAGAAAAACCTGCTCCTATTTAAACTAACTCCTTATCATCAGGCAGGTATTTTTACTCCTTTGAGCATAATGGGAAAGACGTACAACTCTTCTTAACCTAAATTAATTTGTTAAGATGGCTTACTTAGAGCAGCCTGCAGGTAGCTGTAAGCCTTTGAACAGTAAATGAGGAATTTGCTTAAAAGTCTCCTTAGTTGTAGGCGACTCAGTAACTAGTGATCTACTGATTCCTATAAGTTACTAGAAAGCTTGAGTGTTTCCCAGGCTGTTTATACAGGTTCAACATCTTGTTCAGTGCAAAGCACACCCTGGAAATAATGAATCTCATCCACTGCTAAAGGTAATAATGTCCCTTTCTCCTTTTTCTTTCAATGAAACTGGGCCAGATTCACCAGTTTCTAAACCTTAAAAGGTTTGCAGAAATCAGAAAAAATTGTTGAAAAGGCAACCTTGTCCATCTTCCTCCACCCTGGGAAGTGAAATCTGCTGAAAGGATTAATCATTCCAAATGGCTGTGGGGAATGCTGCAATCTGCATTTAAATAGAAAGATTCCCAAGTGCCCAGGTATTCATTTTTCTTTCTGTATCAGGAGGCATAACATTTTTCATGTGTACATTTTAAAGTTAGAAGGACACTGTGGTACAGGTCTATAGTTTATCTCACCAGTGCACAGCTAGCACTAGCCAGAGGAATGCTGAACATTTGTCCTGAGCAACATGCTAAGGGGAAAAAAATGGCTAGAAGGCAGATTTGTGTGAGACTTTTGTTGTGGAGCTAACATAGAAAACGCACACAATGCAGCTGAAGCACCTAGTTCATAGAAGCTAGTGCAGTGACAGCAGCAAGAAAGTGTAAATTGGAGTGAAGACCTGAGCAGAACTCACCTGACTTTTAAAAACCTGTTCTTTGCTACCACAGGTTATTCATGCCTTCCTCATACATGAACTGACAACAACAAAAAAACCACTCAAAACCCTAATCATTCATGATGAAATAAAATAAAATACATTGAGAACTTATAATAATGTACATCAGAAAAATAAAGCAGAACAAATTCTGTGCAATCCCTGGTCAAAAGCTTGTGGAGAGCACATAAAATTGATAGGCACAAAACTTAAAAGAATTCAAAGGAATATGAGCAGATTTCTCTGAGTATGTAAAATCCCTCACTGTACTGCTGATGAATTAATATTCAGATAACTATGTCAGGTGAAATTGCTTAATTAGAACTCTAATTATTTTCCAGCTACATTCAGGGAAAAAAAAAGGCAAAAAAAACCCCCTACATTAAGACTCTCTTATTTTAATTAAGAATTCATTTTGGATAAACATGATTCTATCTGTCATTGACAACTACATTGAGGGTGGTATATTTAATTGTTTATATTTTTGCATCACTAAATATTCATATCCACATGCAGGTTGGAAATGTGACATATTTAAGGCTCAGTTCTAAGAGATGCTTAATCGCATGAGTAATTTCATGGGTTGGTATAGAGAGCCATTTGGACTTTGCTGATACTATGTGAATTTCTGCTATGACTATGACACCCATCAGAATGGCTCAGGTCCCATGTGTTATATGTTTTCATGTCTGGACAAATCTTTAGGCTTCTATATAGAGCAGGAGGTCACAGTTCCTCCCTTTGATGCAATGAATCTCAGACAGCTGATGGAATGTGCAACAGCTTTTATAGGTATTTTTTGCATGCAGAACACCTGTAACCCTCTTACTTAATCCTTTCTTCTGTAAGGTGAGAGATGCAGAGAGAAAAACATGTAAGTGACCTCTCTCCCTTTTTAGCCAGCCTGTAGGAAAATACGTGTTACTGTTACCTTTGGTAGGGATCCTGGTGCGGTACTCACCCTCAGTGCTTACCTTTCAGTTTGGACCACTTTGTAGAGAAAGTGTCTTAATTGTGAACTGCAGTCAGCCCTCTTGCACATCGTGTCCCCCATATTGTGGTTTCAGATCTTAGTGGCATGATTTTTTAGCGATGAAGGAGACTCTTTTTCACAACTGCGCATGCACAACCTGCTGCTGTGGTGGCAGTGGTGGCAGCAGCGGTGGTGCAGGTGGCAGCAGCAGCGCGGGCAGTGGCAGCGCCAGTGCAGCAGCTATTCAACGTGGAGGTAGGGCTTCGCAGACCACGATTAAGACCACGGGTCCGCAATACAGGAGACCCGACTGTAGAAACACAAACCATGCAGAAATACAAAAGCCTGAAACATTTCTAATAGATGTTTACATATACAGAGGGAAACTCCCAGTAAACAAATCAAAACTGGGACATCTTCAGTATTTAAATCTCTATTGGATGTGCAAGGAGCTTCTGGCTCACAGGTGTCTACAGAGTTCTTAAGGCACCTACACCTCCTTTGCATCCAGCCTCACTCTTCTGTTTCTTCTGGACAATTCCCAGAAGGCTTTTAGAGGATGTATTACAGCAATGTTGCAAATTCTCACTCTCCCCTTGGGTATCCCTCCTATGAAAAGTCACCCGGTTTCACTAGCTGCAAAAGTCTTCACAAAATGTTTGGCCAAAATAGCTTGATAGGAATTAGCCAAAGCTACTACAATACATTGTGAAACATAAGATACTTCAATGTCTGAATTTATATGAAATTCTAGCTTTGCATAATTTAAGATTTCCCCTTTGTTCTTACAAAGTATAGCATTAATGAAATTATGATTAAAGTGTTAATCCACTCTTTGCTCTTTCTCATTTTTGTATTGTGCTTGCTTTTGCTAAAATGTTTAAAAATCACTAAAGTGCTTAGCACCTTATTATTGTTGTTTTGAGATTTCTAAGGGCCTAAAAGATTAGTGTGTAGTGAGACGAATTTAAGGTATGTGTACATCCCAAACCCCAGACCCATAGCTGTGCTTTGAGCATAACTCTGTCAAAACCCCTCGGTAACAGCTTTCTGCTTGTATGTGTAATGAGGCCATTGCAGCATTTAGGCCCAAATATTTTTGTGGACTCATGTGGACCTCAGTGCTGTTTGTGCATATCTTGTGCTGAGAATTGAAGCTTCTGAACACACTCTCAGGTCTAAGTTTATGCTCCAAACACACGATAACTATTGATAAATAATTGTTTATATATTAAAAATTCTAAAAAATATGATGTTCATGTCCATAATAATGAAGGATATTTGTTTTCATGCAGACATTAATGTGCAATAAATGTACAATTTTAATGGCAATTAGGTGAAATACAAAATTAAATCAGTATTAAACTGACACTCCCTTCCTGGCCCACCTCTGAACTGTAAAGTGCTGAGGCTCCATCTGGGCATTGAAGATACAGCAATCCCAAATTTAGATCACTCATTATACTGAAAGCCCATGGTTTGTACTTGACCCACATGAGGGCACGTGTTCTTCCCTGCATTACAAATCCCTCCTTGTTTTCCTCCAATAAAGAAAAATTCTTAAAAGAGAGACAATGACACAAGAGTAGCAAAACAGTAACTGGGACTGCGAGGATGACATCAGCCCAAGGTCTTGGACAGATTTGATTTTGCTGTAGGTGAATAGCCAACAGTGTTTATTTTAAAATCAGTTTGACTGATTTTATATGTGACAGCAGGTATATGCTCTCACATAAAAAATTCCAGTACATACACCTCTGCCTTGGGTGAGCTGATCAGTAATACTTATTTATCTATCTTGCTGTCCTTGCTGCAGCCTCCTCATGCTTACCATAATATAATTCCATTTGGTTGTCAGATCACTGATTTTCTCTATCATGATCAGAGTACACTTGGAAATAAGTTTTGAAGGTTATTTTGGTTTTTCCTACAACTTTAAAACATATCCTAAGCAAAATTTAAGAACTGACTCAATTCAGAGCTTATCAAGGCAATAGAGCAGTGATGAAGGTGCCAGCTTTAAGTTATGTTGTGTATTGGGTGACCTCTGAGACTTGCAGTTACTGTGCCTCAGAGCCCTGGGAAGAGACTACTGTATATCAGTGTGCCTTGGGTGCTCTCTCAGCCATGTAGGGAAATGAAATCCAAGAATCCATGAAGAAAGCAGCCAGTTTAGATAGGACTATCTGACAGTGAATAAGTCTAATGCAATTGCTGCAGAGAAACATGGACAGCAGTAAACTCTTTCTTTGGTTGTAGTATCCAGAACATGAAAAGGTTTGCAAGTAACATCAAAAAACTTAGCAAGTTGAAAAGGTTTTACACCTGCGAAGGACATTTTGATATTCCACATGCCATACCAATAGCTGAACTCTTACCAAATGTGCCTGACAGCCTGTTCCTTGAATACAAGTGCTGAATTGTGTCTGTTGTACACTCCTGAGTTGAGCAAATGCCAATTAAGCTTAACAGTCTGCTAGAAGCCCTTTTTACCACAGACTGTGTTGTGGATTTCTTTAAAATATTTAATTGCTATCGGACTGCTAGTCTCCAAGTGGATATAAAGAATTCTCTTCTATTTTAAGCTTTGATACCTGAGTCCATGACTCAGTATGATTTCTTGGAACAGGAAGTTTTATCTAAGTTAAAAACATATGCATGTTTTATGACTATGATAACTTCTTATGAAAAAGTGATATATTTTTATTGTATAGGGGATATTGCCAGCTCATAAGGGACTCATAGTGCTTGGTGATTCAATGTTTGCTGTGTACCTAAAATGCTTTTTTAGTGTGTTTGCCTAAGAAGTAAAAATTACTATAAAAAGGTAAGTTGTGGTTATGATGTTATTGCAAGACATTTTTGCCAGTCACAATGAATGATTTCTAAATGCCACAGTATGATTAAGCTGTAAGGCACAACAGGTTATATTACAGTGTGAAGCCCTAGGTGTGCTGAAATTACCATTCAACAGCTCACATGGGAGTATCTCTGGGAGATTATAACATGACAGCTTTATTGTTTTTTAAAATGAAAAAATGTAGTCATTAAAAAGCATTTTTTTCTCAGATAAGTGAAGTGTCTTCCATCACCCAGCATGCAGTCATTAGGGCTAATGTGCTTTTTTTGTGGAAATATTTCAAAATGATCCAGGGTTCTCTTCTTTGCTATTGTGGCAAGGGGAAGATTTGTTACAGGAGTCTTATTTCTCTCTGAACGAAGGATGTATACACAATTACCCAACATACTCAATTCCCAGTTTCTGCACAACAGACCCTCTATATTTTCTAAAATATATGTTGCTCCAAATCTTTTTGCTATATCTGTCCATAAGTTTTTCTTCTGTATTTCTTATTTGCTCTTCCAAGAGCAAATAATACTGGAGATCACACTAACTCATTATCCTGAACTAAGAGAGTGATTGCACATTGGAATGGGCTGCCCAGGGAGGTGGTGGAGTCGCCGTCCCTGGAGGTGTTTAAGAGAAGACTGGATGAGGAGCTTAGTGACATGGTCTAGCTGGGGGGTGTAGGGCTGGATGATCCTGGGCCCCTTCCAGCTCGGAGTGGCCTGCTAGACTGTGAGGGATCTAGGTTGGTGTTATGCTCTGGGATGTGCTCTCGGTCTCTGTACGGGTGTTAGATGGTGAGTTGGACTAGATGATCCTTGTGGGTCCCTTCCAACTCATAATATTCTGTGATTCTGTGAACTGTAATATTGTTAGTTCCTTAGGAGTTGTTTTCAGTGGAGATCCCTTTGAAAATCTATAGCACAAGGCCACTAAGTGTTGATCAGAATTTTTATTTAAGCAATGTGACACACCTGTCTTCCTCTTGTTTTGGTGAATGTATATTCTAGAAAAAGAATCACAGAATATTCTGAGTTGGAAGGGACCCACGAGGATCATCGAGTCCAACCCTTAAATGGCACCATTGCCTCCCTGGTGGGAATCAAACTCCGGTCTCCTGCATGAGAGGCGGGGACACTCACCACTCTACTAAAAACGAATTACATTTATTTTTTGATTGCACACAAAGATGACATGCTGCAGAGATTCTAGCCCAGCAAACTCTAAGACCTTTGCAGGAAGCAGGTAATAGCTCAAGAGTGTAACTGGACAATATGACTAAAACCAGGCAAAGCCTGTCCATGTAGGCCAGTCACTGGACTGTTTTCTGAACAAGACACATAGCTGCAAGTCCAGTGCTCCAACAAAGCACAGCATTTGGTTCAGATCTCAACAATGAACCGCAGGAATAAAAAAGCTTTTTACCTCTTCTGTCTGCTTCAACATTGGAGTGTTGCTGACCCTGAGGCGGGTCGAGACCTGACTAGTGTGTTGGCTCTGGTGATGCTTTTGCAGCCTCTGTGGGAGAATCATTAGCTTATTAGCACTGTAAATAATGACTGACCACTCTGCAGCTCTGTAATGAAACACTGGGTGCAATATAACCCCTCTGTAATCCAGGACAAGGTAGTCAGAGACTTACTGAGTGGCTTGGATCCTCACAAGTCCATGGGTCCAGATGGGATCCATCCGAGGGTGGTGAAAGACCTAGCAGATGAACTCGCTAAGCCACTCTCCATAATTTACCAACAGTCCTGGCTTACTGGTGATGTACCACAAGAATGGAAATTGGCTAATGTGACATCCATCCACAAGAAGGGCAGGAAAGATGGTCGAAGGAATCACACAGAATCACAGAATCACAGAATATTATGAGTTGGAAGGGACCCACAAGGATCATCTAGTCCAACTCACCATCTAACACCCGTAAAGAGACCGAGAGCACATCGCAGAGCATAACACCAACCTAGATCCCTCACAGTCTAGCAGGCCACTCCGAGCTGGAAGGGGCCCAACGTCATCCAGCCCTACGCCCCCCGGCTAGACCATGTCACTAAGCTCCTCGTCCAGTCTTCTCTTAAACACCTCCAGGGATGG
>WEKX01018165.1:13302-23804 GCA_013390025.1 Pitta sordida | reverse complement strand
CTGGGGGGTGAGTGGCTGGAAAGGGGTGAAATGGTGAAGGAATTAGGTGTAATGATTGACAGAAAACTTAATATGAGCCAGCACTGTGCCCAGGTGGCTAAGAAGGCCAATGGCATCCTGGCCTGTATCAGGAACAGTGTGGTCAGTTGGACTAGGGAACTTATCCTTCCTCTGTACTTGGCGCTGGTCAGACCACATCTGGAGTACTGGAGGACAAGCCCTATGGGTAGTGGCTATGGGAACTGGGGTTGTTCAGCCTGGAGAAGAGATGACTCAGAGGTGACCTCATTGCTGTTTACAACTAACTGAAGGGAGGTTGCAGTCAGGTGGGTGTGAATCTCTTCTTTCAGGCTGACAACACCAAAACAAGCAGACATGGTCTTAAGCTACGCCAAGGGAGGTTTAGACTGGATGTTAGGAAGTGGTTTTTCACAGAGAGAGTGATCTGTCATTGGAATGGTCCGCCCAGGGAGGTGGCGGAGTCGCCATCCCTGGAGGTGTTTAAAAAAAGACTCGAAGAGAAGCTTAGTGACATGGTCTAGTTAGTGGGAGGGCGTTCACTTGGGAGTTGGACTAGATGATCCTGTGGCTCCCTTCCAACTCGGAATAACCTGTGAACCTGTTTTCTCTGTAGCATCCTGTGTCTTGGAGGGATGCCAAAAGGTCTCTCTCATGTGAAAAATGTAAAAATAAGCTATTTAAGGCAAAGGAAATGATATTTAAAGGTAAAGCAAGATTAGGAGCAGCATGTAAGGATGTAAAGAGCTAAAGCGCAGAGGCAGCAAGTTTGGAGTCTTTCATTAAACCTATTTAACACGTTATAGTACATCAGACTTATCCAGTTCTGCAGAGGTGAGATAAGCAATCATGCTGTTGTAGTTTCCCCATCACTTCTTTTTGATCATGTCCAACTTTTCATTATGCCTGCACATTAACTTTTAAGTAGGCTGCAAGCTCTTAAACAACAGATTAGAGCAATGTGTGTGTCCATAATTTGTGTAACACCAATGAGATTTCAGGGGCTGATATCCTGTATAACGGACACTATTGCAGAGGCAGGAGTGCAGCACTCTCTGTGGGCCCTTGGAAAACAAGTCTTAGCTGGATTCAACGAACAGAAATTTTTTCCAACCTGTATGCAGGGTTGGAGAGTCTTGGGGTTATTCATCTAAAATAGTTACACCTTCTAAACTCAGTTGTATATAGCTACAGTAGGAAAAATAAATAACAGAATTGATACTTGCAATAGTTCTGTCTTGAAACAAAGCTGAACTTTGTTATTTACTTTTCACTGTTTGTCCTACAAGTAAATCAAGTGTTCAAAATCTACCACCACTTTTTCATGGTACAGATGGTGAGAGCTTATCCTCAAGTTGGTGTCAGAATGGATCATATATATGGTGAGTGTTTTGATAATGTTTCATTGATGTCAACACAAACATTGTACTTATCTGATTTTTATTTCTACTTTTTTTGACAAGTAAAGGTGCTTAGCTATTTGCAACATCCCTAAACCATCTTCTATAATTTGACCTTCATTTTATTTGGAGAATAGTCCAATTTAGATAAAATGAAAATACTTTTCTGATAGAAAAGGACAGCATATTCTGGAACTTAATGCAGTGCATGGCATTTAATTTCAGACTTTTGGGGGTTGGTTGTTTTTTAGGTTTGGGGGGGCTTGGGCTTTTTTTTTTGTTTGGGTGGGGTTTTTTTGTTTTATTTTGTTTTGTTTTGGGTTTTTTGGGTTTTTTGTTTGTTTGTTTTTTGGGGGTTTTGTTTATTTATTTTTTTATTTATTTATTTTGCTTTTGGTTTGCAGGGGTTTTTTAATGTCATTGTACCCTACATGTTGTTGCTAGAAAATGAAATTAAGATTAGCTTCCAATATATAATGTATTCCAAACTTGATTTTGGAGAAATATAATTTATAGACATTAGAGTATATCACTTTGTCCAGCTGCCTTTGAACATTTTGATGAACAATACCTTTTCACATTTTATTTTGGCACTCAAATCTGATTGAATTATTTGTTTTGATGGAAAAGGCTCTAAGAAGAAATTCCACTGCTGCCAAGAAAGGAGCTGCCATAAATTTCATTACGTATACTCAGCTTATAAGTATTTAATATATTGCTCAATCTCCCAAGTGTCACAAAAATTAGCCAGTTTGGTCAGATGTATCGGATAAGTGAAAGAAAAGTGTGTTGTAGCTTTCTCAGATGCACAGTATTGAGAAGAGGAAATAAAATGTTCTTTCTTTTTTTTTTTTTAACTGTCCTCTGCCAACACAAACCTCTTCAATATACTGCATTCTCAAGTGGTTTAGCACACTACTTTTTTTTAAATGATTCACTACTGATGTTTCTACTGCTTCCCTCTAGAGACTGTATCATTCTGATATATGTCACCGTAGAAAGTGCACCAGCAGCCAGGCTCAAAAAGCTTTTGTCCAGTTTTATCTCAATATTATGTCACGGGCTACATCACAAAAATCTTGCTCCTCTTTGGCTCCCATATTACCCTTAGTTGCATTATTATAGCCTCTTGAAACTCATGTCAGGACTGATGCCTCCTGAAACCACGTCTTAAGTACAAATGCTTTATAAACTATTGTTTCTACCTTGTCAGTTTTCAATCTCTTCAGACCAGTGACTTGGCAAATACAAAGTACTAAGCAGACATAATACGTATAAGAAGAAATTTATGCAAATAATCCAAAAAATATAATACTTATAGGCAGAAATGTGTGCTGGCATTTAACCTACCTTTTCCTCCTTATTTATGTTGTTTTCTCAGCAGTCATCACAGGCTTCCTAGTTGTAAATAAGCAAAAATGTTTTCAAGCATGATACTGTAAGAGTCAGTCAGAAGACAAATACTGTCTCAACATTATCATCAGAGACTTGGACAATATAGATGCCCCCAAAAACTGAGGCTGGGGTCTTGACAGGAGTTTGGCTTGCCAGTGATGCTCCCTGGACTGAGACTGGACTGCGGTTCCTATAGGAACCAGGGTGCTGATACCCCAGGGCAATAACAGTGAAATAACAATGATAAGAAATGCCTATTCTCCTCCTGTTATCCAGGGGATGGAATGAGATATGCTGTGAATCACACAGCCCTGTCATTGCAATACGAAAACACACTTCCTGGCAAAATGTCACTCGAGACTGACCTTGTCTCAGACACTTCCTTGGACAAACGTGGCAGAGAAAGACAGATTGAGGCAGAGGAGGGGGCGAGGGGTAACATCTAGTATAAAAGATGGTCTCTTAGCAACTGGACTTTGGAAGCGTCTCCCATCCTGCATTGACAGTGGTCTATAGGGACGCCTTGAGGACTTGATTGTCTGGTGGTAGCTATACACTCTCTCTCCCTTTTTCTTTACCTTTCCTATCTCACTTTCACCTATCGCATTCCTGCTTTATGGGCACATAATAAAGCTTCACTGTTTGACCAAAGTTAAACCCCTTTCTGGAATTTTCTTTTGCACTTTAAGATTCAGCAAACAAGCCATCACGCATCCAGCCTAGCTGGGTGGACCATGACAGATACACAATAGCATTTCTACCTAAATAACTTGCTTGAATCCAACAAAAAACACTTACAGCAAAAATCTTGGACCAATATACACTTGCCAAAAAAACTAAGGTGATAAAATGCACACAGAACTGACAAAAAAATAAGATGAAATTATAGGATAATGTTCAAAATCAGTGATCTCTCCTTATCTAGAATATAGGATCCAGGTCACAGGACCTGGATGAAAGAAGTTGAAGAATTAAATAGAGAGGAGAAGTTATATGCTCAAGACAATAAAAGACTGGATAAATGTGAATAAAAATAGGATAATTAAACTTGTAATAAGATTGATAAAACAAGACACAGGAAGAGAATGAAAAATTTTATCAAGTATAATTGTTTTCAGTCAGAAGATATGAAGGATAATGGATCTTTAAAAAGAACTAAATGGTCCTACAGCACTCAAAAATACCTTCCAATTCAAAATTAATAAATTCTTTTTCACCTTTAGCCACAGATCTTTAACCTTCAAGATCAAGTACAGTGAATGCCTGCAGCATTGTGACCTCTGCATTACGACCCCGCCCATTTGCGAGGCAATTTTCTCGCAGTTTTTATTCAGGCATTTGTGAGTTTCCCGGGTCGACACATGCGCAGTGCCTCTGCTCCGCTGAGGGGCGGTGCCAGAGGTCCCTGTGGGGTGGCGCCAACCCGGCCCCACAGGGAGGGCCAGGATTCACTCTGTCCCATTACCCTAAGCGCAGCTGGGGAACTGACAACCCTGGGCGCGTGTTACTGTTTCCATGGCTACAGGCTGGAAAGTGCCCCAGGAAAGTGGGGCTGGTCGCAGTGGCCAGCAGGACATGCTCACTCTGCTGCTGCAGCTGAACCCCTCCACGCCACGTGGCACTGCCGGGTCAGCGTGCGGCATGCAGGATGGGTGATGGGCAGGATGGGTGGCGCGGGGTCGGCGGTGCGCAATCAGTGGCACGGGACAGGCAACGCGGGGCCAGCAGCATGCGACCAGTGGCGCGGGATGGGCAGCGCGGGACTGGCGGTATGCAGCAGGCATGAGCACCAGGGCTGGAGAAGGGGCAGGAGGGGGTTTGGGCTGTGAGTGCGCGGCCACAGCAGCCCGGAGAGGCCCGTGGATTCTCGGGGTGGGGGGGGGTCCTCCCGAGTCAGAGGGGGCTCAGAAACAGTTCCCTTTGCTCCTCCGTGCTCAGAGAGCCCGAGGGGAGAAACAGAGAAGTGCCTATAGCGCTCCGGAGAACCAGGCAGTGGGACAATGGGTGTGGCCTGCATGCATATTAGTGACCTGCAGTTCTTTGCTAGTTTAGCTTTTCGCGAGGCCTGTGGCCTGTCCCATTCCTCTCAAAGGACAGAGTACAACTGTATTTTCTGTAAGAATCTCAAAAACAAGCACCAAAATAAAAAACATATGGCTTTGTCACTCTGATCATGGATTCATGTTTTACTCTTTCAGTAAAAAATAGTAGATCAAGTGAAAAATATTCTGAACACAGGTTCATTAATACACAATGAACGCTTAGGCTCATTTGTCCATTTTTGCCACATTTCACCTTTTTTTTTCTTTTTTTTTTTGTTAACAGAAGTAGTAAATAACAACTAGAAAAAACAGCTGAAATCATTGATTCTAATTTACTAGATGTACAATGCCTTCTGCTGATTCTCTCAGGATAAAAATAAAATAAATTTGTCAGCCTGTTTTATCTAATTAACCAGCAGATCATGCATAGCAACCAGGACAAAGGTCAGTATTGTTGTCACCTGCCTAGAAAAAGCTGACCCAGTGGCCTGACTGCTGGCACTCTAGGGCAGAATGATGATGGCTTTTCATACTCTCTTACTGTGCCTCTTCAACCACACATAAAATTATTAAAAATTCATTGCACAGAGATATTCCACCTGCCTAGCAAGTACTCTGCCTGCCTGAATGAAGCACCATTCCAGGCACTCTCTGACCTGATTAATATTTAAAAATATTTTATTTGAAATCAAATAGATCCAATAAGTGAGATCAAGGAAGACCTGATCATATGACCCTATGAATATGTCACTGTGAACCTCTCCTAGGGTCTTGGGATCTTTTTACATTACCCGCTCACAATCAGCCATGAGCAAACCTGAGATGTGTGTCTTTTTCACAGATGTCCTACCTACCAGTTTATGGAGTCAATGATATTAATTTCAGCCACTTTTGCATAAGAATGTCAGTACTTTATACATAGTGGAGTAAGATCAAGAGGAGCAGTGAGGGCACTTCAATCAGACCATTGCTTCCATGAGGCAGAGAAAGTAAATTAGAGGGTACATAGAAAAGTCTAGGCGGATACAACCAGCAACACTTGTGGGTTTGGTCTGAAGATAAAAACATTCTGTTTTTCTCAAACTGTCACATAATTTCTGCCTTAGCTTTGTCTTGTACACCCATTTCTAGGAGTAAGAGTTCTTCAGCCTCAGTTCTTGGCAAGAGCACTGCTCCCCAATGCCTGATCTGCCACTGTGAGACACTGGATCAGTTATTGTTATTGTTCTGATGTTGGGTCAGAACCAGCTAGTGTATGTGCCTCCGTGTGTGTGTGTGTGTGTGTGTGTGTGTGTGTGTGTGTGTGCACGCGTGCGCGTATGTGTTGTGCGTATGCGTGTATGTATGCATGGAGAGGAGCCAGGCCAGAGCCCACATGGCCAAGACTGCAGTCTCATGGTAGTCATATGGCAAACTCATGGCAAGGCTGTCAATCAAAGGCCTGTCTGGTAACCTGCCCAGATAACACCCTCCTGAACCCCTGACCCAGCCCCTGACTTGCTAACTTGCCTCTCACTCTTGCCAAGGGCTACAGAGTGGTCAGTGAATCAGAGGTCCCATCTGGGGGGCATGGCCTCACTGGTCAGATCACATGAAAATAGTAGCATGGGGCTCTGTCTTTTCTTGCTTCTCCAACTGTCACCATGGAAGTTATTTTAGTGGTAACTATTTTTAAAATATTTTTCTTTACTCCTTCTCTCTTACTCTTTTTCACTTTCTACTCCTATTTTCTTATCTTAATCTCTTTTCTTTACTCTTTTGGATACCTTAAAACCAACAGATTATGTTTTACTAAGCTGGTGTGAGTTGCTTTGTGCTGGGTGTTTTTGTAAAGTGTTGTGTTATGCCTGTAAAACTTTTGCAAAAAAGTTTATTTTCTCACTAAATTAAAATAATTGCAAAAGTGTGTCACTGTTTTGTCTTCATGCGATCTTGAGGCATTAAAGAACTAAAAGGCTTTTCAAAAGTTTGGTGGGTGACCTTTAAAGCCCTAAGTATATTTTTAAAATAATATGTACTCCCATTTAAGTGTGTGGCTTTGAGACTGGGGTGTAATACCTACCTCCGTTAGCTCATCATTCAGCACCCTTATCTGATTGCATCTGAACAAGGAACTAGGTCACATTTAATACAAGCCATAACCAGCCCCAGCCAGTTGCTATTGCCCTCAGGAAAACAGCTCTTGATTCAATTCTAAGCAAAGCCAACTGTCATTTAGGTCCAAATAAGAGAACATCTAGGGGAAAAAAAGTCTGATTTTGAGGTTTCATTTTCCAAAGGCAAATAAGTAAAATATGGTTATTTCAGGGTGAAGAATAGTGGGTTTGACATTAAACTGAATCAAATCAAGCAGAAACCATTTCCTACTGGCAAGTTTTTTTCTTAGCTCTAATGTTCGGAGTTCTGCGCCTGTAAAAGTTTCAGGAATAATTCAGTCAGCATCATCCATACAGCAAAACATATTTATGGACTCTTAAATACCTGTCTAAATGATACTAATAATTTTCATGTAATTTGTATTACAGATGTTTCAATTCCAAGTCTTTATAGGAAATACAAGTAAACAGGTTTAAAAATTATTTTTTTCTCAAAACAGTAATTATAGAGGTACTTGTTGCTATGTTCACAAGTTCAAAAGTTCCTCCAAGTTGGAAGGGAACCGGAGGATCATCTAGTCCAACTCCCAAACAGCCTCCCACAAACTAGACCATGTCACTAAGCTCCTTATCGAGTCTTCTCTTAAACCCCTCCAGGGATGGCGACTACACCACCTCCCTGGGAAGACCATTCCAATGACAGATCACTCTCTCTGTGGAAAACCACCTCCTAACATCCCGTCTAAACCTCCCCTGGTGTAGCTTAAGGCCATGTCCTCTTGTTCTGGTGTCATCAGCCTGAGAGAAGAGATTCACACCCACCTGGCTGTAACCTCCCCTCAGGTAGTTGTAAGCAGCAATGAGGTCACCTCTGAGCCTCCTCTTCTCCAGGCTGAGCAACCTCAGTTCCTGAAGATGTTCCCCACAGGGTTTGTCCTCCAGTCCCTTCACCATCCTTGTCACCCTTCCCTGGACCCTCTCAAGCAGNGTCCCTTCACCATCCTTGTCACCCTTCTCTGGACCCTCTCAAGCAGCTCAACATCCTTCTTAAACTGGGGACACCAGAACTGGATGCAGTACTCAAGATGTGATCTGACCAGCGCCAAGTACAGAGGAAAGATAAGTTCCCTAGTCCAACTGACCACACTGTTCCTAAAACAGGCCAGGATGCCAGTGGCCCTCTTAGCCACCTGGGCACACTGCTGGCTTATACTGAGTTTTCTGTCAATCATTACTCCTCACCATTTCACCCTTTTCCAGCTACTCATGCCCAGTCGATAGCAATGCATGGGGTTGTTATGTCCAAAGTGAAGAACCTGGCACTTAGTCCTGTTAAATCGCATACTGTTGGAGTCTGCCCATTTCTCTAGTCTGTCAAGGTCCCTCTGAAGAGCCCTCCTACCCTCTAGCAGTTCAACATTTGCCCCCAGCTTGGTATCATCTGCAAACTTGCTGATGATAGACTCAATTCCCTCATCCATATAGTCAATAAAGATGTTGAACAGTGCCAGGCCTAATACTGATCCCTGCAAGACTCCACTAGTGACAGGTTGCCAGCTGGATGTGGCCACGGGGGGGACCCACAGCAGGTAATTGGCTGTGGCAGCTGCCAATCATGCCCACACCAGGAATGGTGAGGCTATGGTTGCCAAAAGGCTGCACCTCACCAGGGCAGCATCACCTGCCCCACTGGACCTACTGCCCTACTGGACCCTACTGGTCATGGCTTTGCCAGCCAGCACAGCGGAGGGGCTGGAGGGGAGGTTGGTTATTGCCTGTTCCTATGGAGACTGTGCCTCTGTGATGCATACACACATGCCCAAGCCACTGGCGGGAAGCAGGACCACAGCAAGCCCAGCAGAGGGAGCGGCTCCGGCAGCGTGAGCAGGGTTACAGAAACCCCTGACCCCCTAGCCCCACCACTCACCGCACCCCCTGCCTAGCCAGAGATGCGGGGTCCAATGGTACTTGTCCATGAATGGCAGGGTCCAGTAGGGACTGGGCCAGGAAAGGGAACAGCCCAGGCTGAGGTTTCATGCAGCACTGAGTGCAAACAACGCTGCCCTCCGGAGCTGCAGCCCTGCACCTGCAGGTGGGCAGAGCCCAGTCCCGGCAGGATTTGCATCTGGAGCCACCTGGTGGGCTACAGGGAATGCTGCGGGAGGGGCCAGAAGACACCCTTTGTGCTCTCCTGATGTGTCACAGGCCATGGAGCAGTCCCTGGAACATCCTGCAACTACTATGGAGCTGTGGTGGGCAGGGAAATGGGCGGGGCATAACTGAATATTCATGAGCCCTTCATAGAGAAAGGGCTTCACAGAAGGGAAGGAGACCCATGGTCACACGAAGGTTGGGGGTGACTGTATATATACCATTGGTTTCTTTTGATGCACACTGAATGAAGTGTGATGTATTGTAATGACAAAAGTGTAGCCTGAATAATATTAAAATAAAATGTTTTTTTATATCACAGATTCAGGTAAATTCAGTTTCAAGAAAGAGCACTAATTAAAATGTGCACCCCTAGGTTACTAAAACTTTAGTGATCTTCTAACATTCTAATTACAATTATAAACACGGTGTCATGGTGTCATATTCAAAACTGCTCTAAGTGATGAATCATTCTCCTTAAATTTCTAGATAAGCTTTTTGCAAGCATGCTTCACAGCAAATTCATAGTCTGGATTTCACAGCTAGGGCTTTTGCTCCCAAACTTGTATGTATTAGCCCATATAAAAATGCTTGCATGAAAAGAAGCTAACAGCAAAATGAGGAATGAATTTCAAGTGCATTCCAGTATCTAAGGTCAGAAGCAGATTTCCTATTTGAGTAGCAATTAAAAATAGACATCAGAGGTGAAATAGAATTGATATACTAGGTTCATGGTGTGTTTCCTGTTTATTTTTAAAGCTTAATATTCTGAACAAAAAAACCCAAACACTTATTCCATCTCTTAAAAATAAATATTTTCAAAAAAGTGTAGAAATGGGGTACCAGAGCACTTTTTTTTTTATCCCCAAGAGAAGTATTCACCAACTCAGAGATTTAGTGACAGAAAGGTACTCCAAGGACATCTTCCTATTCGTGTACTATTACTTTTCATCTTCCCTGACAGCTTCCTCATTACATGTTTCACATCCCAAAACAGATACAACTGAATAAATCGAGTAGCAGACGGCTCCTGGTGTGCATATGACTTGTGGTCAAAGGGAGAGAGATTTGGGAGAAATGGTTGACAGAAAACTTAATACGAGCCAACAGTGTGCCCAGGTGACTATGAGGCCAATGGCATCCTGGCCTTATCAAGAACAGTGTCGCCAGTAGGACTTTAATATCTTCCCCAGTAGGGAAGTTATTCTTCCCCTATACGTGACACTGGTCAGACCACATCTTGAACACTGTGTCCACTTCTGGTCTCCTCAGTTCAGGAAAGATGTTGAACAGCTTGAGAGGGTCCAGAGAAGGGCAACAAGGATGGTGAATGGACTGGAGAACAAGCCCTATGGAGAGCAACTGATGGAGCTGGGATTGTTCAGCCTGAAGAAGAGGAG
>WEKX01018164.1:5069-16879 GCA_013390025.1 Pitta sordida | reverse complement strand
CAGGACAGGTCCCAACATGGAACCCTGTGGGACCACAATAGTGACCGGCCTCCAACTGGACACAGGACCATTCACCACCACTCTCTGAGCTCGATTATCCTACCAGTTCTTGATCCAGTCCACTGTAAACCCACCTGAGCCTTGAGCCACCAGTTTCATCAGGAGTTTGCTGTGGGAGACATAATCAAAGGCTTTACGAAAATCAAGGTACACCACATCAACAGCTCTTCCCTCATCAACCGGGCAGTTTGCCTGATCATAGAAGGAAACAAGATTGGTCAGGCAGGACCTTCCTTTCCTGAAGCCATGCTGACTAGCTCTGATCCCCTTACCCTCCCGTAGGTGCAGCATAATTTCCCTTAAGATGATTTGCTCTACAATTTTGCCTGGGACCGATGTCAGGCTGACAGGTTTATAATTCCCTCGGAAAAAAAAAAAAAAAAAAAAAAATCCTAGAAAACCCCCCAGGATTTATTCCATGTCCCACTCAGTGGATCACCTTGTCACAGATGGAGACCAGGTTAGTCAAGAAGTAGCTGCCTTTCATAAACCGATGCTGGCTGGGCCTGATCCCCTGTAGATTCCACATGATGGAACTCATTGTATTCCTTCTGAATCATCCTGTTCTGTTTGTCTAATTTTAGACATCTATCCCTACCTCTATTTTTAAGTCCATGTAGACTAGTGTAGTTCCACATGCACATCTTTTGCTCCATCTTGTACTGAGGAATCTCTTACAATTTTATGCCATATTAAGAAACCTTCTAGGCATATTACAGAAAAAGTGGATGGAAAATAAGGACAATGGAAATTTTGCCTGTTCAGTTAAATTTAATATTTAGAGACATACATAAATGTTGTGACATGTACTACATATCCCTACATATCCCAAAAAAATTTGTATTTTTTTTAATTGTCTCGTGAAGCCACAAAGCTTTGCCTCTGATACTTGGTTACATTAGATAATTTACACTTTAAAAATGGAAAAATATACCTGTCAGCCAAAGTGCAATTATGATTTATACTGGAAAAGTCCTCTTTCTAAAAATCCTTTGAGAATTTATAAGAGGGAAGAAATTTTCCAATAGCATGTTACACATGAAAGCACAATCACTAAAGGGAACACAGGCTACAAAATACTAGATTTTACTTTAACAAAAAGGGCTTTTTAGTCATGTCTGTAAGAAAGCTTACAGATTGTTATGGCTGCCAGTTTGCCAACTTACAAAGAGATGAAATAAGTCTGCAGCATCATTGTTATAGGTCAATGGAATATAAGCCAAAAGCAACACAGTATTTAGGAAATGGATGTTGATAATAAAAGAGTCACTCTAATTTCCTGTGGATTTCTTAAATTAGCTCTTTCCACATGCATACTGGTTCAAACTGATAGCTCTACAAGATAAGCACTTTTACATACCGCATTGGTAAGTAACTAATTTTCTTCTGAAAGAACAAAAACTGTTCTGTTAATATTATAATTGTGGATTTATCCTCCAGGAAAGGCCATCTATTTGTTTTCCGATCAAAAAAATGCCTGTGAAGTCAGAGAAAACTTAGCTCTGTTTCTATATACCAATAATAATTGTTTGCAAATCAGAGACTCAGTTAAATATATAGAGTCACAATAGTATACTTTTTGTAAAATTCTCATTTCCTGCAACAGAATGATATTCATTGCCTTCTCTTGCCAAAGTTAATGTTAGACAAAACATTAAAAAGAAATACATGAGGCACCATAAAGAAATATGTATTTGTAGCTCTTATTTAAAAACAAATAAAGTTTGTAAGGCCGATCAAACTGCAGTATTAATAGCATTGTTACTAACCTCACAGTTACTAGAATCATACACTTCACAGAAAATAATTCAGAGAAAAATTTTCTACAATATCTTTAGGCAACAAAGGATAATTCTGGTCATCGTGTGAAGTCTGTGTGGTCAAACTCTGTTACAAACCCAGGATTTTCTTCTTTGTACTGAGTATGGGAAAGTCTGCTGCTTTGAGACATAGAATAGCTTTCGAAGACTTCTGATTTAAATTTCAAACTCTTGATCATAGTCAGAGCGTAAATGTTTGTATCCTGAAATTGAGAATTGGGTTCTTTAGCTCTATACCAAGTGAAAATATTAAGCATTTTGTTGCATCCACTATGTGAGCCAAGTTCCCCACTGTGCCTTCAAATCCACGAAGAAAGAACCATATTTGGATCTGCTTATCAGAAGGAGACATTTAGAAAGACAATGAGTCTGTGCTGCTAGACGGAGACTCCTGATGCTTTTAGATAGGCCTGTGGTGAACTGCAAAATGGGCCCTAAAATCAGGCTGACATGGTCGCTTAACAAGCTGCGGTATTAGCTGTTGGCTCAGAGAATTTCTAATGTCACCCACAGGGCTGATGATGGCAGCCATCATAATTAGAATGCATGAATCAAAAACACCAGGTGAAGATTTTGCCTTGGAAGAAAGAAAAGACAGAAGGAGGGAATTATCATGCCCTTTGACTACTAAGCTGCTGCATGCAGCTGGATCACTGACCAACAGTGACTGGGCGGATTATACTATGGAGATACTTGCTATAGCCTTATACTTCCCACACCCAGTGGCTGTCAAAGCAAACGCTGTGAACGACTTCAAAGAAAGTGATACAAGAGGCTGCATAGGGGGAGAAAGGTAACCCCACTAAAGACTGTGGGGGGGTAGGGTGGGAGCTGGAGGTGGGGGATGAGTTTAGGCTTTTCTTTGAGTTTAGCAAACAATTTATATCAGAATTTATTTATTTTATTAATTCTATCACTCTGAATTCATCCCTAAAAATGCTAAACTCTACTGTTTGCTGAAGTGGAAAATCTATGTAATCTTAAAAGAAATGACCTTGAAAGGGATTTGCTGAACTTTTGTATGATTAGATTTTTCCCAACCTTTGTAGACTCTTGATTTTAAAATCTCCCTAACAAAAGCTCTGCCAGGAAAGCTGTTATTACAAAGATGCTTCTCAATGGGGAGAAGTGGACTAATTGCAAGCACTTCAGTGAAATAAAGGAAGGTTTCGCAAACAACTATAGAATTGACAAAATGCACCACAATGCTGTTAAAAGAAACTATGGGGGAGAAACATCAGAAATGGCAAAGATGTCTAATATAAATAGATGCTATAAGACTCGCTAGAAGAGGCTATACAAGATTTCAGATAATTCATAAACAGTAATTGCTCGTCTGACCTTGATGTGACTACAGAAATTCCATTAACTCACAAATCTTGACATTTAATTACATACTAAAAAATATTCTACCATTTATTTTGACAGGGTCTACAATAATCCTGCATTTGACTTTCATCCATGTTTTCAGCTGCTTTTCCCACACTGCAATTTATTCCCAAAGTCACAAATAAACCCCATACTATCAGACTATGCTGTTACCTAGGATGAACTGAAATCCTGTGAAAAAGTAGGGTTCACAATGACATGGCGCCCTTTACCTCTTGTATTATGCAATTGAACTGAACATCCCTGCAGATCATTCACCTGAGATGGCAAAATTTCACTGAGAAACACTGCAGCAAATTATTTTACAGAGCAGTTTAAAACTAGCCAAACAATATCAAGCATTTTACTAACAGTTATTAAATAAAAAATTAAAATGCTTACTATATTTGGAAATGCTGTAGTAGTGTTTGTCAGTCAATAGTCATCTATCTATATTAAAAAAAAGTAAAATATAATCCAGTTATTGCAGCCAAGCTGACAATTGGTGTGATGAAACATGTTTTTTTAAGTGCTAATGAGGACGGGTTTGAGTTTTTTGTTCACATGGTATAAATGAAGTAGGCTCTAGGGATGTAAAAAATCAGAATACTGCATATCAACCGTATCAATATACTCAAGAATTACTGGATTCTAGCAATATTTAAAGTGTATTTTCCCCCTTTTATGCAATTGCTGACAAGAGTAAATTTTTTTCCTCTTTAAGCTCAATTTTAAGGCACTTGACTATTCCTCATTAGTTGTACTGTCTGTATCTTCCTACTGTTTGCCTCCCTAGTCCGGAGTCATCATATAAAACCTTCTAATTTAAATTTGTTAAATTTCTTTTCCTGACTCAGAACAAAAGCTAATCTTGGTGCTGACAATTACTTGACGTTAAGGAATGACTTCACATAATCAATTATTTTTTAAAAGGACAATTAAAGAAGGGGAAAAATTATATCTTATCATCTTATGTGAACTAGGAAATATCATGGTTTTCAAAAGCAGTTTAATTGTATATCCATATAATTCTAACTACTCTAAGTCCAAACTATTATGAAGATAACATGTGATACTTAAAGCATTTGGCCTTTTTTTGTTTGTTGGTTTTTTTTTTTTCTTTTGTGCACCCAGCAGAATGGCACAAGCAAAAGAATTTCTAGTAGTTCCTTACTGCAAAAAGGCATATCCTATAGGATATGGGATTCCCACAAATGTTACCATTCAACAGTCTGGAACTGTCATTGGCTTTATTTACTAGATACATTGAGAATACAGCATTCTATTTAAAAGATCCATAATAGTATATATGTATATATACATAGTGTAACAGAACAATCTGCTAATATAATTTTTTATGGCTTAGCAAATTTATTATGCTTCTTCATTAATTCTCAAAAGAAACAAAAGATTTACATTAATGCATCTATACTGCACCTAGCTGCATGCATACAAACACACACACGCATACACACACACATAGCTATTTCTTTGTGTTAAACACATGGATACCTATCTATCTAATCTATCTATCTGACACTTATAAAACTGAAATCCTTCTCTTACTTAGTTCTCCTTATTAAATTCCAATCTTCTACTTTCTGGCAGGAGTTACATCTCAGTTTTTTTCTGTTCTTCCTTGAATCTGTTTTTTATAACAGACACTCCTCCTTTCTGCATCGCTGAGAAAGGATCTCTTGACTTCTGAATTGGCTTCCTGTGATACTCTCCCTCCAGTCCATTAGAAATAATTTTCAGTGTATATGTCTTAACGTGTATTCACACAGTGCCTTCTTTTCTCTCACTACAATGACTTAAGTTTTCTTATTTGTGAAGGATCTGTCTCTAGATGTAGACCCCTGTAATGTTCTTCCCAGTCTTGTCTTGGCACTTGCTTTTCCTTAATTCTGTAGGACAACTAAATAAACATAAAAAGCATGTCTTTTGCCTGCATGCAAAAGTTACCATTCCTTAGCTTATTAAAATATTGCTATTAGAATTATCAGCAGTGTTTTATCTTTCCCTTGCCCAGTTCAAACCAGCATATACTCTGACAGCTCTATTAACTTCAATACACTTACTATTTATGCCAGACACGTTCTTTGCAATTTTTTAATAGGAAACATTAGAGCTAAGAAGAAGAACACAAAGCAAATAAAATTGCCTTTCCCCCCACCCCCCCAACATATCAATTGTATTCTCAAAAGCAGTTTCCATTTGTACACGTCTAACATCCTGTTTCTTTCATTCCAGGTTTACTGTTATTGAGAATCTAACTCAAATAAACACTAAACATGCTTTCTATTTGAGATCAAGTCATTTAATTGTACACTTTGGGGGAAATCTAGTAAGTTCTGATTTATTATTATTTTCTACACATTTCAGCACTGCAGCATAAAAAATACCCTTTTCTGCGTAGTATCTGTATATGCAATTAATTTGTGCTTTAAAACACATAGTTTGGCAATCTTTTCTTCAGAATTTGGTCCCTTACATTTCACTGTTCTTGGAACTCATCTCCCATATGAAAACTAAGAGGGCAGGCATGAACTATATCAGATTAGATGCATTAAAAAAAAGCAAAAAAAAGCACATGTCTATTACTGTTTCACACATCATAACAAGAGCAGGGATGATTCACACTACACTTTTCTTTTTTTTTTTCTCCTACACTGTGATCTTGGAACCTCTTGAAGAGAAAGAAATATTCAAGGCTTCCTTCCATCATCCTTTCAATCTGTACATAGTTGCTGAGATGATAGTTTCTGCTCTATCTGCCTAGTGTCTGACCAGAAATCAAGTTCCTTACTGACTTCTGCAGTCAGCACATCATCAGGAACATATAGATGATGCTCCTATTTCCCTCTCAGAAATAAAAATTAGGACAGAAACACTGCCCTACAGATCCTTTTCTCTCTGTCTCAGATGGTGACGAAGAGAAATCAATGAATGCAGTTCAGCAAATTTCCTTGCTTTTCTCAGCAGGGAGGCTTGCACGTGGTTGGGCATAGCAAGAAACATGATTTCCACAGGGCCTCAGGCAGCAGCCAAATTTCACAGCAGGGGATGAATCCATGGCCACTTCTGAGGGTACAGAACTGCACATAGCGCAGGCCTCATTATAGGGTTGGACAACCCTCTGGAGACTTTCTGCTGTTGCCATATTAACAAGAAATGAGTGGTTTGTGTATGTTACAGGAGTGCTCTGTTAAATAATACTGTCTTGTACTATGCATAGTTGTATGTGTGCATTTTTCTTCTGATAAGGCACGGAGGAATCAAAGGGAGAACAAGGATTTACTGCATGAGGCTTCCAGCCCCATGTGCAAGGCAATACAGCTTATGACAGGCACAATGACATCACCAAGCTGGAAAATAAATGGCAGGTTGAAGTTCAGCTTATTTTCCAGCTTTATCATACACATTTCAGAAGTTGGTCCTACATTTTCATGTAATTCTCTAGTAGATTTCTATCACATAGAGTCACTTTAAATAGATTTGAATTTTTTTGATCTTCAATACGCTCTACTCCTTTGAGAAAAATCTTGGTTACTTTGAAGATATTTCTTTGCTTGCCTGCCCTCTGTGAAAGTCTTTATAAGACAATAAAAGCTGTAAGTATAAATTAGTCTTCTAAAAACCACCACATAGGTAGGTATATCTTCATTCACTATGCCATAAAGATCATAAAGCACAGACTGCATGACCATAGATTGCTAGACTATTTGATTTTCATACACTAAATGTGAATTTTGAAGGAGAAATATAAATATCATCGTTCCTTAAGAAAAAACACTTATGAAACACTCGGGGCAGGTGCTGGCTCTAAGCTGGCATGGCATGGGCGGCCGTGGAGGGTGGAATTTGCATTTTCATGACTGCCTACTTTGAATACTCATGCGTGTCAGGTCGCGCATGCGCAGTCCAAAAATGGGCCTCCATAATTGCTGAAAAATCACACAGCAAAGATGTGGAACCGCTATCTGGGGGGTGTGAAGTGAAAGAGGGCCAACTGTATATACAATCATTATTTTACATATTTAACAGCAAAAGTACTAGTCAACTAATATATCTTAGAATGAGGAAAAGGAAGTCATTACCATGCAGATGGTGTTTAAATGTCTACTTTACCCATTATCTACATTTATCACTTTATAACAATGTACAGTGGAAAAAGAGAGGGATCCAAATATAAAAAAACTTACGTAACAAATCTAACAATTCTTGACCAGTTTTTGTACAATAGCTGTAAAAGACTGCAGAAATGAAACGGCAATTGTTTAGTCTTTTGCCCTCAATGGAATTATTATACTACTTGTACTTTCCGATATTTAGGAACTACTGCAAGTATAGTAATCAAAAACTGTCTAGTGATTAGCCCACATCACTAACTTAATTCATTCATTAGATTAAAGCTTGCAAGGCAATTGAGAGCAGACTTCAGTTCTTCAAATTTTCTCTGATATTTCTTATGCCCAGAAACCTGAGACTATCTGTTATCTACCCATACTTCAGCAGGTATCTCTTTTCTTCATTTCTTGCTCTTTCAATATTTCTTGAAGTTCAGTAAAACATAGTTAACTCAGCAGATAATGATATTTTAAGGAAGGAATTTGGCAAAATGTCTTTATTTTTGAGTTGAAAAATGGTTAATTTTTAAGACTATCAACCCTTGATAGTCTTTCTTATTAGCAACTGCATGTGATTAAAAAATATGTTTGTAAAAAATTTCAAATGTAGACATAAATGACATTGCGCTTAGATTTTATCGTTTTAAAATATTGCTCTTAGGCTGAGTTGTAACATTTTTCCCAGAACGATGATGAAGACTAGAAGGAACTCTACTAATCCTCTGAGAACTAAGAATAAGAGGGGAAAAAAGAGTACCCGCCCCCCCCACCCCCCGCCGAATTAATCAACAAGTCTTCACCTTTATAGAATTACAACATTTTAAACTCAAGAAAATAAGAGAGAGAAATATTGAGACAGAAAAAGAGGAGAAATGAAAATAAAGAAAACCAAGGAAGGCAGAAAGTGGGATCTCAGGGTTTTTCCTCTTTTTACGCCTTTTTGTTCAGATATTTAATTGCCCAGATAATTGTGACTGTACCTCCTCTCCTTCTATCAAACCATAATAAACAATTTCATAACTGCCTTTTGTTCAAACAGCCGTTGTAATAACTAAACCGTATTTCTAGCCATCTTAAAGTCTTCAATGTACACAGGCGAGATGTGTTCACACTGTCCTAAACAGCTCAAATGACTGTCAGCTGATGGTATTACAGTGCTTTGAAATTATGTTTGGGAAAGTGCTCTACAGAAGCATTCAACTACGGGGCTTGTTTTTGTCCATTCTGAGTTGACAAGGCTCTGAATAGTCTGAAAAATATTCCTACACAGCACGGAGACAGAAGTCTAGGTAAGTATCCGCAACAGTTATTCTCCTCTACCTTCATGCTCTTTAGAAAAATTTGTTTAAAAGAGTAAAAATATATCCATGACATTTAAATACACACTTTCACAGATCTTAAATTGAAAGAAATGTAAGATGCTAGGTGCTAGAGATCAACCATGTTTCATACAAGAAGATGTCTCCAGTTGATCTCTTTATTAAGACTGAAAAAAGGAAAACATTTAGTTGAGATTATGATTACTATTCAGAATTCCATATTTCTTTTTACTTTTCTCCCTTCTAAGCAGGAGGAAACTACAGTTGCCCTTGAGTAACCTTCCCTTTTCCTCTTAATACAATTTTCACAAAAGAGTTGACCAAAATAGAATTTAACAGTCAAGGTAAGGATGTACATCCATTTATGTAATATTGTAATATTTTCCATAATATTCCCCACATAGCCCAAATATTATTCAGTGCTTTGACCTTTGATGCATTTTAAGCAGATGTCTTCATAGAGCTGTCTACAGTGATGCCTAGATCTTTGTCCTGAGAGGCTATGTCTAATTCTGAGTTCCTCAGTTCATAAAGGATCCTGTAATTCGCTCACTTTCCGTGTGTCCTGTTTCCCGTGTGGGGAAGATGAATTTCACCAGCCACTGCTGAACTTATTTTCTCTGTGTCTGTCAGGTTCTTATGGTGTTCTTCATAATTCTCCTTAGGCTTCAATAATTGTTTCCCGCTTCTAGGTTTTTAGCAGCACCAAGTGCAGCGCATATTCTGGAGAAAAGCAATTGAGAGCTTTCTTCCAGACTTTTTTTTTTTTGTTATTTTCAGTAACCTTCCACCAGATAACATGAGGAAACTAAGAGATTTCCTTTGCATATTTATGTAATTACTCTGAAAAGATTTTTCAAATCCTCTGCAAAGTCTGAGAGATCCATGCTGAAACTTCATAATCAAGGCTACATATTAATAGGGATTTCATTATATATTCTAGAAAAAATGGCATATACTTTAGTATTAATCTTCTTATCCCTCATTTTTTATCTGTAAATCTCTTTGCATTGGGAATTCTACACTGCTCTGGTGCTTGAAGAACACCATAGTATTAGGAAGACAGTATTGGAATTCAAAAACAAGTTTTGCATATTTTGCAGTCTCTCATGCTGATGTAAAACTAATCAAAGAAAGAGCATCCCTTCATAAACCTTTTATAAAATTGCATTTTCTAAGGATCACTTTCTAATGACTATATATGGACCTAGGTTTTGTAATTTTCCTTGCTAGCGAAGGAAGCATTGACTTGACAACAGAAGAATAATTTGCAAATCTTTGAATACTCAGTAATTTCTGCTGACATCAATAGAATTCAGGTACTTAGCTGTGAGATACTCTTTTGAAAAGCAACAAACTTTAGCATCCTATTACATTAGAAGTTAGTGCAAATTGCATATGCTTAATATGTTATCAAATCAGACAACGAATCCAACTAGAACCATGGATGCCTTTTACAAAGATTTTTAATGTTCTCTACATAAAATTAACCGGTAATAAGAAATCTCTGGCAAACTTTCTAAAACTTCCAAGGTTTTTGTTTAATTTTGTTTTTCTTTCAATAAAATTGCAGCTTGTCTGATGTTTGTTTTGCTGTGCTAGTTTGTACTTGACATAGTAAACTTTACAGATTAAGATCAGGAATTAAACTGACACAGGAAATGGTCTCAGAGATATTTCTTATGTCATTTTGGTGACTGTATTATTTAAAGTCACATTCAGTTCTGAAGGTGTTTTCTATATTGTTTTGTGAGCTCATGATTTGATACCTAAGGCAACTTTGCAGCAAAATTTGCAGACCGCCTAGTAATCACATGTCAAATTGTCTGTCTGTATTTTCATGCTGATGTTGGTTGTCGATTTGCATGCTGAAGTTACAGTAACATCCATGAATGTGAGACATAAAGCACCGC
Source organism: Pitta sordida (assembly GCA_013390025.1). NCBI lineage: Eukaryota > Metazoa > Chordata > Aves > Passeriformes > Pittidae > Pitta > Pitta sordida. The sequence continues at coordinate 6,269 of WEKX01018164.1, read as the reverse complement.
TCACAGAACGCTTGTAGTAGCAGACACAAAAAAGGTACTCTAGCTGTATGGGTTCTTCAAGTGAGCAGTTTAGGAAAATGATGTTATGATTCCTAATCCATCACCACACTGGGTCTGAAATAATGGCCTCTTTTGTTGTCATATTACAGTTTCCTTGTTACTGCTCCTGGTTTGTATCTCCAGTGACCACAGGGCCTAAAGGAGACTTTGGGAAGAGAACTACCTTTGTAATTGAAAACCTGTTAGAAATATTCAAATTGAAGTGTAAATAGCATAGTCGTATGATCAGCACAGTACTATTCTCACAAATGGAGATTTGTTTAGGCTGTCAAGAGGCAATGTAAGTGCATAAAAGCTTTTCTATTAGATTAGAATGCCAAATCTAGATTGTATATTCCTATTTTTAAAATAATGTATTGTTACTTGAAATTGGAGTCATTCACTGATCCCACAATGTTCAGTTCTGCAATGAATGAAACTAGAGAGGGGAAAAGAGAAGCTAAGAAGGGCTGAATACAAATAGCTCTGGTTCACGCAGCTAAAATGTCTGGGCAAGAGTACTAGAGGACAGACACATCTCTTTTATAATGAAAGGATCTCAACTTTTCTGCTTTTGAAGAAAGATCCCCTTTGACTACTGCAAGTGACTATATGAACCTCAAATAAAGTTTCACAAATATGAGAAAGACTTCTGTTAAATAGTGATGTTGCCATTGTAGCTTGTTTCAAATCACTTTAAAGCTACTGCATGAATTTCTCTATAGGTTTGAGAAATAGCAAAATTAATCAGACCACTATAACACAAGTACATTTTTATGTTCATGTGAATCTATCATAGTTACATATACGATAATGTGTAAAATCACATTAGCAATCTAAAGCATGGAAATTAGAGTTCCCGGTTTGATGAAAGCTTAACTTTGAGGAGTTTATGATGCAGGCCAAATTATTTCTATTCTGGAGATTTTGTAATTGATAACAGAAGTTCTCAGCAAGGGTGAATTAACATCTTTATGTTAATTATGTAATTTAAATTCTCAGTGTTAAATTAGAGAGACACCTTGTGCATATGTTTTACTGACCTTTTTATTAGTACTTATCAATCTGCCCGCATACATACAAAAAATACATTCAAGCACTACTTGAATTCTTAATATATATTAGTTAGATTTTCATCTTAAACATCAGAAGAGTGCTACA
>WEKX01018159.1:255116-306835 GCA_013390025.1 Pitta sordida | reverse complement strand
GTTCAGACTTTTCAAAACTGTACCAACCCCTCACTAACCTTCAGATTAAGCAGTGCATTTTCAAAGCCATAATGAGCTAAGCCGGCTGGCCGCCTGTGAGATGGGAAAGTACCCACTGCTTGAGAAGCCCTAGTCCAAAGTACCCAAGGTGAATTACTGCTACTTTCTGTTACATTCTTAACATGCTCTGATATTTTCCCATTTGTTCTGACCTTATTGATCACGGCAGACTACATTTGTTTCTTTTTCCTGTCTTTAATAGCTTTATGATGCTTTTCTTTTTACACTATTGTCAAGACCTTTTCTCTTATATTCCCACCTCTGTCCCTCTTTATAACTGGATCTTTGCCTTTACCCACATATTTCTTTTATTTCTGCCTTATAGACTCAGGAAGAAAAAGAAACTCACTCTCTCTGCATACTTGTTTCTCTTCTCTTCTGCCATCAGCAATTCCTCACCTCTTAGTTCAAATTCCACTGTTCACCTCCCCATCCACTCAAACTGTATTCTAGGTGTCAAAAATTCACCATCAATCAGCCAGACCAGCAAAGTTTATTAATACCAAGTATGGGGAGAAGATTTCTGACAGCAGAGGGCTCCTTAATACATCAGACAAAGGCACAGCTGAAGTTAAATTCAGACTAAAGAAAGTGAAATAGATTTTAAAATCTTCAGAATAAGTGTCTTAAATACGTGGTCATTCCTGATAACCACATATACCGGTTACTTGAATACTTTAAAATCATCCATCTTTCTACGCAGCAGAAGAAGACTGCTTTCAGAAATTCAGTAGGCTTTACCAGTAAAGGAAACTAGTTAGGACTATGAGAAGTGCCCTTGTTGCTTGACCATCTTCACAGGTAAAAAAGCAACAGTGTCCAATCTGTATCAGACTCTGCTTGGCAGATACTGGATAGTTAGATAAAATTCCTTACCTCTTTAGCGACAAGGCTATTTCTTCCTGTTTGCAGGGGTTACCCTTTCCCAAGCCTGGGCTTCATAGCTCCTTTAAAAATGGTGACTGTGAGGATCTAAATGCATGTATTTCCCTAGCATCCACCCACTGGGAAAAACAGAGCAAATTTTACTTTCCCAGAGCCTTTTCTCATTTTACAGCTCCAGTCCCTGCCTCAGCTTTTGCTCAGGGCTTTTCCAGACTGCCTCCAATAAGACTGACCTAGTTCTCCTTGGCTCACTGAGGTCCCCAGAAGCACCACCAAGAGCTCAAGATTAATACGTTTTTCCTACTACATGTTCAAAGAACCGTAACAGCCACAGAGCTGTTAGGCCCAAGACACATGAAGTTATCAATGACTCAATTTACATTAAATTACCATTTGGATATTTATGTTCTTAATCATATCTATAAGAATATACAGTCATGTCTTAACTAAAGTACAACTGGAAAATATGGAACCAATCAGCATCGAATACATGGATTTTTCAAGGTCTGTTTAAATTCAGTCTAAACTGTGGGTTTATGGCATCACAAAAATTTACTGAAAAAACATGAGTTAGTATTTGTCCAGTCCTTTCACATGAGAAGCACTGTTACTGTTGTCAAAAAGTCTACTGTGGGCTTAAGTAGCTGTGAGAATGCAAAACAGTTTAAAATTTGAATAGTTTTCGTAACTAATAGCAAGTAGGCAATATAACAGATGGCAACTCACATGAAAGATAAACCACATGTTAATAACAATAACTTACATTCAAAGGGGTAGTGTTTCCTAGTGCTTAGAGCATGGGACTGGGAACCAGGATCCCCAAGTTATTCTCCTGTATCTGCTACTCAGTCACTGTGAGCATTTACAAAAGTCACTTGAACATTCCCGTGCCTCAGTTTCCTGATCTGCACAATAGAGATAGTTCTTTCAAATACAACCAGACCACTGAGGGGAAGAAGCCCAAGCTGTTAGATTTTATAACAAGCGTTTTGAGACAGATGAAAGTATAGAAGAGAGGTATTAGTTGTTGTCATTATCCAGTCATTGACCAAATTCCAAAGTGGTTACTTTGCTACTAAAGCCATCCCTGGAGTGGGAGGTGGCACCTGCTTAAGTACGCTCCCTACCCTTATGGTGTGGTTCAGGCCAGGAAGTGAATATTGCCCTATGACACTTCAGAAGGAATTCAAGGAGTCCTAATACAATTACCTTCGTTGAAATTTAGCCAGGACATTATGCAATCTTTAACAGCGGTCTGAATCGCTATTTTCATAACTCTGATAAAAGGGAGCACCTACAGCTCTCCAGGTTTCTGTCATCATTAGCTGGCACATTACTCCGTTTTGATCAGAAATAAGATTGCTTCTCACTCACTGACTTTGCTTTGTGCAGCTCTACAGAGTTTCAGAAAGGTCCTCCAAAGCAAGCACCAGAACAGTCTTATTATGTCTGACATGAGCGTAATACAAAATGAATAGGCTGCAGATCAATGTTCCCCTTTGCTTTCTACTATGTACCAATTTTTTTTTTGTAGGAGGGATGGATTTAATTTTTAAATGTATGAGTAGCAGAGACTACTCAGAGAGGGTCCATTTTTGCCATGCTTGCCAGACAGAGATTTCCTCCTGACTTTTGTGAGAATTCCAAAAAAAGAGAAGATAAAGAATTGGACCAAGATGTTCAAAACGATTACACAGAGGAAGATTCCTTGTAGGCTACACCCTGCTGCTTCAGCAATGCGTAGACAATGGCACAAATTAAAGCCTGAAACCAACTTGCTGGTTTGTCTCATTAATGGGGAAGTCTGCCTCAGGTCAGCTCTGTTTAGCACTCTTCAGCTGTATTGTGGCACTGATAATTTTCTATGGCTGCTAGAGATTGTGGGGATACATTTCAACAAAAAGGAAAAAAGTCTGTCTGTCTATGTATGTATGTATGTATGTATGCATGCATGCATATATGTATGTATGTATGTATGTATGTATGTATGTATCTATCTATCTATCTATCTATCTATCTATCTATCTATCTATCTATCTATCCATCCATCCATCCATCCATCCATCCATAACAGTTGATCTCACTGAAGAAGACTCTGGCATCTTCCTACAAAGAGTTTTCACTGGTATTTCCTGATTCTCCAGCCAAAGAAATCATCACTACACCCTGTTCTCTGGGAGGATGGAACATAAGTTATTTCTCACGCTGGCGTTATGGGATATGTAGTTGAGATTAACAGGTCAAAGAGTTTTAGGTCCTTTATTCAGGACTGCCTAAAGACTATTCTTGATAACTAACTTAAGTGCTCTCCAGATGGTCAAAACTGAAAGGGCCATCTGAGCAAAAATCAAGTTTTGGAAAGTGCCATGAGAAATTTTAGCCAGAGGATGTGGATTCTGCTTGTGCTGGCTTCAGTGGAAATAGAATCACTCTAAATATTAATTATTTTTTTTTTAAAACCCCTTAAGTTCATAACAAGAAATGTCTGGAAATTTCATGTTGTTATTTTCAAAAGTGATGAGCTCAAATCACAAAATCTGGATCTGGATGCCTAATAGTGCCAGAAGTTCAGGAGAGTTTGGACCGACAAGGTTGGCTCAGGCAAGTGTTGAGTGTTTTCCCAGGATTTTTTGAAGGCCAATACAAGGGTTTGAAAGAGGAGGGAGGCATGTGCAACATGGCAGAGTTACAAAAAAACATTGCTTGGAATTTCCTGGGTTTTGTGAGATTAAAATTGTAAGTCTAATTAGTTTAAGGAAATTAGCTCTTTATAACTTTCATTTTGCATTGAAGAAATAAGAAAAATTAAAAATAGAATCAGAATGGAAAAATTAATGGGTTTCAGTAATTAGTTAATCAGAAAATGCTCCTGTCTTAGTGTGACTGCCCAACACATTAAAAAAGAAAAAAAAAGGAAAAAGTAACCATGATTTTCCTCATACTTTCCAAAACAATATAAGCTTCACCTCTGAGCTTGGAACAACTACTTGACATTTCAACTCAGCTCATTTTTTAGCGGTAAGCCACTGAAATTGGTGTTTAGGTTGAAATACCATCTCACCATAACATTAATACAGACATAAAATAAATACGTATATCTTGGCAAAAATAAAACAGACTTTGTTGCTCCTACTGGCCACACTACATCACATTTACATGAGTTGCATGCACTAATGAAATGTTAAATGGAAGGGAAACTTCATCTGAGAACAGACCTTTTCACCAAGTGCTGAACTGGGGATCTCTGACATCTGAAATCAGCAGGACAACATATTACACTGTAGGAAAACACATTTCTCTTGACAGTGGTGATCTGGTCTGAGGCCTCACAAGCTACACACTGGTGCACTAAAGAGACATGTGTTAGACAAGCTGTTTTGTCCCTTGGCTATCACCCTCCTGAGCACTGAACAGATCTGGATTGGGCTGGCTTAGAAAAAAAGTCAGATGAAAGCAGTGAAGTTAAGCCAAGTCAAAACACAACTTTGGTGCAATTCCACTGAGTCCAAGTTATGCTAACAAAACTTCAGCAGCAGTGAGCCTGTCCTTCTCTGCCCAGCCCAGAGCCACATTTTAAAGCATTAGTCGCAGTGTCCAGCTTTCAGATTTCCACGCCTCTTTGCTATATTTATTTCATGAGGTAGCTAAATATGTATTTTATCATTATTCGAGCTTGCAATATCTTCGAAATAGAACAATCTGTTTGGCAGAGATAAAGTCAAAGAAGTTTGAGGAGAAATCTTGGTTTTTATATAAATAAAAATGCTGAACATCAATCCACTGAAGTGGCCAAAAACTACCTCCCACTTACACAGCTCTCGGACTTCAGCCTTATCATGGAGCTGTTTACAGATTGTCAAGTCAACTAAATTCATGGGTGGGTACCAGAACAAGCTCACAAATAAATACCCACAGCTAGGACTGCTTAGAGCATTGGAGTGTGCACAGAGTAACAGGGAACATCACATACCATGCAGACACAGCACACAATTTTTAAACATTTGTAACACTTACTCCAAAACCAGACTTCTTCCAACACAGTCTGTAATTCCTGCCTCAGGACCATGAATGTGTCCAAGCATGAAACATTAAAGCAAAGATGGTTTTGCGTGTTAGAAGATGTTAGAAGGTGTTAGAAGAAGAGAGAAAAGGAAAGAAGCCTCAAAACTTTGTCTCTGGTCAGAGTCTCTTACTCCTCATTCAGATGACTCGCAAAAACTAAAGAAAAAGAAACCATGTGCTGTTGAGAGCGAAGCAGAGATATTGGTACTTTTCTGAAGGAACTCCACGCATACACAAATGAAGTTTCAAGCTGCCGGAGTCATGCGAACTCAGCTTTAGTATCTCCACTAAAGCAAGTGCGTACCGCAGGTTCCAGAGGGATGCTAGGCTGTGCACATTCTGAGGTGTCTAGTTTCCAACACTGATTCAAGGGGACCACCCTAAATCCTGATATTCTAGCTCTGCTTTTCATTAACCTTTTCTCAGGAAACCCTGCACTGACTTCAGTGCAAAGGTGTCTCAGTTACATGAGAAATAAACACCACCAACTAGCAGGGAGACCTCCATTTGGTTCAACACACCTACAGTAAGGCTGAAATACAGTTGTTTCTGGATTCTTAACAAAAACCCGTCCGCTCTGTATTTGCTTCAGTTACAAGATTGCTTTTGTACACTGGCCTAAGTATACACCAGAGAAGAAATGCTTACAGCTCTTCAACTACGCTAATAGGAATATCAGCACAAAATGCATATAGATCGTGTGTAGAAAATATGCCCATACTTCCCCCTGGAGCATGGTGATCAACCTGCACACAGCCAGCTGCTGAGCAGCACAAGTTGGTGGAAGGACTGGCCAGCCAAAGCATCTACTGACAGAAAGTATCAGTAACTCCTTTGTGTCTCTACAGTGCAAACAGGCTTTCAGCCTTGCAGATCTTACCAAATTTGGATGAATAAAACACCAATTCCATAAAAATACAGCAGTAATTACAGAGGGAGCAAAGTTGTGTAAAAAGCTCATTCTCTGCTTTGCTTGACAAAGTATATTATGATTCAGGTTGCACAAAACTAAAGCAAATAAACAAAACCCCAAACACTTAAAATTCTTCCCCAAAATCCTAAATCTCCACACTTCAAAATCTCTCATTTTAGAATATTTTAAGGATTCCTTCCCCTCCTTCATTCTCTTTAAAAATCAATTCTTAACAATTCCCCAAATAAATCTTTAGTTCACAAAGAGAAATTAAAATATTATAAAGAAAAGTATAAAACCAAAACATTTCCTCTCTTTTGGAAAGGCACACCTTTTACCTTGCAACAATTTAATACATTTGATATCAATTCACTGTTTCTGTTAGCGTGACTTAGCATTTTCAGGCAAAAAAGTTTTGCAGAAGTGTTTGTCTAAATAATGTAATGCTAAAGACAACACAAATAGGGAAAGATCTCATCTCCCTCAACCAAAATGTGAGTCGGTATCAGAAATATTGCTGCCATAAAGCTACTTGGCTACACACCTCTGATTGTTAGCTGCTGTCTGGCTCCCCCCATCCCATTAGTAGGCACCAGCGATCTGGTGCAGGAAACTTTTATGAGTGGCGTACACAAAGTGCGCCTAGTTTCTACTTCGCACTTCATCCTCTCTTCCTTCAGCACAACATTTCAGTTTCTTCCCCCTTTTGCTCACCTAAATGCAGAAAAGCCCAGCGCAGGGATTGCTGCCTGGCAACTTTTCAAGCTCGGTGCAGAGAAGGTGCCCAAATGAAATAAACAAAGACAGAGAGGAAAGTTTATGAAAGTGAAACAAACCGGCACGGAGCGGCAGGAGCGGCAGCAGGCAGCTCTGCGCTCCTTAGACTGACACAGGTGTATCCCAACTTCACTCACTCAGGCGGGAGAGACGGACAACCATGCCCGAGTGTGTACGGACACACCGAGAAGGGACAGAAGGGGCATAGGAAGAAGTAAAAGAGAGAAATAAAACCAAAAGGTGTTATTTATTTTTACCACTCGACAATGAAGTTGAATTTTGGCAGAGGATTAAAAACAGCCCTGAGAAATGATTGAGGGTTTTTTTTCCCTTTTCTATAAAACTTCATCACAAGAAGAGAGATTATAAAGAGGTTACGCTCACACGGGCACACATAAAACAGGGGGAAACTAAGGAGAAGGAAATGAAAGGAAAAGAAAACAAACAGCCTCCTAACAGGCCCATACTGCTAACGGGAGTCCAAATAAAGAGTCATATGATATCTGATAGTACAGGACACGTCGCCAGGAGCTGGAGCGGATTGCCTGCAGGAAGAAAGAGCCAGTGTGTTACTGCTCAAAGAGCTTTTCTTTCCTCTTTTTTTAAATTTTTTTTCCTCCTCTCTCTCTTTTCTCCTGTACTGTGAATGTGCTACTCTCAGGTCAGGTCCACGGAGTCCCCAAAAGACAGCTACGGTCTTTCTCCCTACTTCTGGACGCAGTGACAGTCACTGGAAGATGCCTTCTAGTTGAGACTGAGGGGGCTAAATCTAGGTTTCAGGTTTGTTCTGCCCTCTCTTCTGTCACCATCTCCAGACTGCAGATACAAAATGCTCATAAAAGCAGACTAGATTTAAAAAAAAAAATAAAAGGGGGTTGGGACCAGAAAGAAAAAAGTTTCAGGCAGAGAAAAATAAGATTGCTTGTCCTACGGAAAACTTCAAAAGCCAAGACCCATTTCTGTGCTCTTTTTCTTACTTTTCCTGTGATATTTTTTTCTTCTTTTTTTTTTCTTTTTTGGAAAAGCAATAGAGAAAAGGCACAGAAAACATTGAGACCATGAAAAACATCAGGAGTTAGAAAAACTCTCGGGAGGAACGAGGAAAGTGAGGATTTTAGGTAAAAGAAAGGCATCTGTAATTTGCTGAAATTTGTTCTATTTGTTACATTTGCCAAGAGAATGACTAGCACTTTTTGACCTCTCGGTCAAGCATTTCACATTAAACTGGGGAGCCCACAAAGTACTTCTGATTTGGCACCACTATTGCTGTTACCCACGGAAAGGCCTGGGTTACCTTCAGTGAAGGAACCTGGTCTCAGAGCAGGGGGATTCAGGTCATGCTGATCCCCCAACTTCTGCTGGGAATGCTGTGCCCACCACAGCTTTGGAGAGGGAAGAGTCCCGGCAACAAAGCTGGAGGAGTGCAAGCTTCCAGACTAGGTACTGGCATGAAAACCAAACTGGGTTTTAAACTGGTGGGTTCATTTGTGGTGGACAGTTTCCCTTCACTTCTGCAAGGGACGGGCTGGATCCCGCAGGGTAGTGGGATTCCTAAAGCAGTGCAAGTAGAGCCCAAGGATGGATTTTTCCCCCCGGTCATCATATGCGGACATGTAAATGGACTAAATCTCCGCGTATGCTTACACAATGGACAGGTGTTGCTTAAAAACAGTGTCACAAATACACCTGTGATTCCCATGCAGCTGTAACAGACAACCCCTCCTGAGGGAAGCCTGCAGCATGAAAATAAAAATCAAGGTATTATAGTAATAGTGCTCTGCATCCAGAAACAATCGTCGCAACTCTGTAATAATTTGATCTAGTTCTGTGTATTGTGTGCTTATGATTTTTAGGGGGGATATAATATAAAAAACAAGAGTTTCCTCTCTTGTTTTCTGTACCTCCGCTATATGATGCTGTTCTTAGATTGGCAATTTGTCAAAGCCAGGCAAATACAAATCAATAAAGGAAGAAAGACAGAATTTGGCTAAAGAAAGCACTTCCTTAAGATACTGAATTTGCAACAGTATATAATCTTAAACGTCCTAACCACTGTACAGGAGAAACTGTAGAGAAGATATCCTGTATGCTATATACTACATGCAATAAAATCAAAATCTAAACATCTCCTTAAATATGATGCCCTTCGATATTACATGTGCTTTTGTCACATACAAATAGACAAAGAGTGTATCTAAAAGGAATACATTCAGAAGAACAAAAAAATCTACAGTGCAAAGAGGTCCATGTATTCTGAAGCCCTCGATTTGGGGCTCAATTAGAGAACTAAACTCAGAAGGTGAAATGGAGCCATTCGAGAGAAGGTCCCACTGAACAGGAGGAACAAGCAAACAAACAAATAAACAAAAAAAATCCCTGAGCTCCGACTAATCATTTGAGCTGCCAGTGAGAGGTGACTTTTAGACAGATGGTCAGGGAAAAGCTGGGTCCGTGGACACAGACGTTAGTGCCCCATCTGTATTTTAGGATCCTAGCTTCAACAAGCCATTACCAACTTTTCTTCTAAGTGACAGAAAGTGAAAGATTTCTGTTGCCACTGATTTGTTTCTTTCCTACTGAAACCACCCCACTTCCCTCCTTTTTTTTCCCCTCAGTAAGAATTTGTTGTTTGATTTTTTAAGTAAACAGAAACTGTTTGCAATATAACTTTTATGGAAAAAAAAAATGCTAGGTAAGTTGGCAAAACAGCAATTGGAATTTAAAGAGAGAGATTAAAAAACGGGAGAAAAGAACGACATACCAAACTCACTTTGTCTTGTCCCCCTTCCATTCCTGTTCTTATTAATTCCAAATTATAATTTGGAGGTAAGGGAACTGCATTTCCTTTCAATCTATTTTGCTGCTGTCACACATTCTGGGCTTTGCTTCTCTCTTTCTTTTTAGGAGGGGGGAAAAAAATCCCTAATAAAAATAGAAAAACATATCTCAGGCGTTAAGCTCGCTCTCCCCCTTTCCTTTGTAAAGAACTCTTTGTTCTCTAGTGAAAATGCTGAAAAAAATCCCCGGGCTCCCTGAAACAAGTGCAAAACACTTAGAGGCTTTTGGGCTGGCGAGGAGCCAGAAACCCTCCCGCTGTCTGGTTAGGAAGAGAGGAAAGAGAGAGAGAGGAGAGAGAGGGAAAAAATTGGAGCTTCCTTTAATAGACATAGGAAGCAGGTCTTTTTTTTTTTCTTTTTTTTTTTTTTTCTTTTTTCCTTTTTTTCAAAACTGGCGGTCAAGCGTTAAGTAACTCCCTGTCTAAATCCACCTGCTGGAAATGAACTTGGGTAACCCCCCCCAGGGGTGCACAAAGAGGAGACACAGTAACACACTCCCGGCTCTTCTCCCACCCGCCCCCTCCCCGCTGCCCTGCTTCCATTCTCCCTGCTCCCAGCACACAAATGCCCACGGCTCACGCTCCCCCTGCCACCAACAACCAACGTACCAAAATAAACGCTCGCTCCATCTCCTTAAAGAGCTGGGAGGGGAGGGGTAAGGAAAAAAAAATTAAAAAAAAAAAAAAAAAGAAAAAACGGAAAAAAAAAAAAAGAAGCGCTTTTTTCCATCTCGGTTGCGACAGTGATAAGGGGTAGGGAACATCTCATACCTGGTGTGAATGCTAATCAGCCAGGAGTTCTCCTTTTTTCCCAAGACAGGGAACTGTTTCCTTCCAAATTTATTAGAACCTCCTCCACTGCCTCTTTGAAAAACCTTCTTTGTCACCCTCTTCCCAAGTCCTGATACTTCTTTAAAAAAAAAAAATGGCTTCGGAGCTCCTTCTATTCTTGATATTGATTCTCTCTCTCTCTCTCTCTCTCTTTCTCCCTCTCTCTTTCTCTCCCCCCCACCCCTCCTCCTTTCTCCTGTCTCTGTCTCTTCTGAGTGGTCTATTGATAAGTCCCTAGAGGCACTGGGTCAGCCTGCCCGTAGGAAACCAGACACAATGCACAAATCTCCGAGTGCCATTCTGCCATCAGCAAGCAGACCACGTTTAGGAGAGAGGAAAAAAAAAACACACACACACACACACACACAGTAGAGCAAAAGACAGAGAGAGAGAGAGAGAGAGAGAGGGAGAGTGTGAGAAAAAGACTGATTGGAACAGGAGGGAGGGAGAGAGGGAGGGAGCGAGAGAGCGAGGGAGAGAGAGCGACACTGCCAGTCAGGTTAATCATCCCTACTTTAATTAGCTGTTCGGCTTAGACATAAAACAATTGAATTTGAATGATCTGTCAGTGGGCTTGGCTGAACCAAAGGGGAAATGCGAATATTACAAAAAAGACTGTTGGTGTATTCAGATAAGCTCACTGGGAAAATCCTCAAAGGATAACTATTAAAACTTACCACCAAACAAAAAGTACAGATTCAAATGGCATTATACAGAAGCCATCTCTAAAAAGCTAGGAGATCCCTTCTCTCTCTTTTTTTACACATCACTGCAGCTCTCACCGAAATAAACACCCGCGCCCTCCCACAGCCTTCAAAGACTACCTGTCCTGTGGGGTGGGGAAGGGACTGCAGGTTCGCCTGCTACTTTGGCTTGCTTAAAGCTATGCTGTCCCTCAGTTAAATTTTCCTGATGGATCACTGGAATGTTATGATTCTGGAACTACACAAGCTCTGAGAGCACATCCTTGCCATGCATGTCTGCACAAACACAGACAAATTGAGTACCTGCAGGATACAAACGGAGATGCTGTGAAAAGGCAGTGCTGTGTACTGGGATAAAACAAGTCCAAGGCTCTGGGGAGGTGGAGAAATTATACCCCAAAATAGGTGACAAAGCAATCTATTCCTTCTACCCTGGGCTGCAAAGTGAAGTACAGTTCAAATGGATGAATCCTGGCAATACGCAGTGCATGGCAGGCAAACCAGAGATTTATGACACTTCTGCAAAGTCTGCTTCTAAAAGGGTATGGTGCAGGCAGCCTCTCCCTCTGAGAGGGAAGGCAGCAGGTAACATGCTGCTCTGAGAAGGAGCTGTCAGCATGTGTAGCCCCCAGACATCACTCTCGTGGCCCACCAGAACTTTCCCTTGTCAGATGCAAGGGAAGCTACTTTGGGTTTCAGGACACTGAATGTTCCCTTATCAGGGGATGAGGGGATGAGTGGATAGCAGCAAGGGAGGAAAAGACAGAGATTGTACTTCATACAGGGCTGCAGGTACAGCAGCAGATCCTTTATTTCTGATCAGCTCCCCAAACATCTGTTGTATATAAACTTTTAAGTGGGCATGGCTAACCTGCAAGTGCTGCTCAAAAGCATGGGAAGAAAAGTAGAGGGGGGACTCACAATGTGGCTGACTGCTGACCTTGGAGAGGGAGTGCTGGACTTACCCCCTCACTCTGCATTTCGGATAAAAATGCTTAAGGAAGGAAGAAACAAAAGACAGACAGAGGGTCTAGCAAACTCTCTATATTAATTTCATCATCTTTTCTACATACATCTCCAGGCAAAGCTGGCACCAGTTTTTCTGTGTTTTGCCGTTAATGGAGAGCTCACGGGAGGTGTCAACATTATTCATTCCTTCTATCCCCCTCTGCTGTGGGAAAAGGTGGGTTCCTGCCCTTTTCCACTATTTAAAATGTCACATGTTGGGTGGCTGCGTCCCATCTGCCTACCAGTCCGCTGGGGCCTGTTGACTCAGCGCAGATTACAGGAACACCTAACCACGGTCAATAGGAGAGGGATGCACTGCAGAAGCAAATGGGACATTGGACTTAATGAGGTTTGTTAAATGTTATTTATGAGTTTTCTTCCCAGTTTCCCCAAAATATTAATTGCTCACATTTGAAATATTATGGGAGGTAAGATCCTCTTGAGGAAGAGAAAAGGAGATTTCAGACAAAAACAGTGCCATCAAAGGCCTCAGCTCCTTACCAGAGGAGGAGATTTTGTAGAGCACAGTGAGACAGACAAGTAGTTTTCTCTTCCCTAGGTCATTACCGACGTAATAATTCTGCAGAGTGCAAAACAGCTCTGGGCTACATCTCTAATGAAATATCCAGAGGACCTGACCACCTTATCCAGGAGTTCAGTGGAAGAAACAGTGTGCAGTCATGTAATTATAGGCTATGGTAATGCCGCAAGGGGTCCTCCCTAAGGTGGCACAGACAACATTAACTGTGGCATTTTCTAACTCTTAAGTGTTTGACTTACTAACATTAACATTATAGTAATGCATTTTCAGTATAATTTCTCAGGGTTTTCTTTAAACGTCAAGTTAAAAATTGAAAGCTGTTCCATGGTGCTGCTGATGCTGAGGCGGGTTAGTACTTGTGGAGCTGTATTACAGAACTTCGCCACTTCAGCCTGCAGCATCACCAGCAGTACAGCAGTGCTTACGAGTTGATCAACCACTGGAAGACTGTGAAGATACTTCACTCGGTGATATGACAGTGTCTTCCTGACAACAGAAATGCTGAGAGTTGGGAGGCCTAGGCTGACTTCCAAAGAGCAGAGCAAAATGCACTGCCATGGGAAGAGAGCCTTTGGTCCCATACACCTGTTGCTGTTGCTTTTGCTTCCATCCCTTCCATTCAGTCGCCTACCTGGACAGCTGTATCTCCTGTTTTCTAGCTTATTCTTGCTCACACTATTTCTCCCTCACCACACTACTCCTTATCACAGTCTGTTCCTCATGCCATTCCCCTAAAATAAGCATCCCCTCAAATGACACTTCACCACAGCTCTATCCCAAGCACGGACAGACCATGAGCACGGAGGAAAGCAAATGCTTAGCATGGTAAATTAGGCCACATGGTGTTCCAGGCTGCCTTAACTAGACCAATCCTTGCAAGACTGCTTAAAACTAACTCGGATATCATAATTTGCAATCCACAGTGTAGACATATCAAAATGTCCTTGTTCTCATTTCCAGTGCTTGCTGCCATAGCAACCCCTGGTCAAAAGGAAATTTCCATTGATATCAGAAGGAGCAGCATTTCACCCAGGTGAGTTTTTACTATGTGGAACATATTTTATTAGCATGTGTACCTGATATGGTGATCCCCAAATTTCCTATACAGCTTAATGTAGAAAGCACTACTGTTAAGTCTGGCTCTCAGTTGGTCCCCTTCTACTAGAAGCTACACAAGTCAAAGAGCTCCTGCTTTCTAAGTGAATATAATCCAAGAGCTGACCTGGAGGCTAAAAACATGCAAAAGACCAGTAGGAGCTCCAGAAAATCTACATCACCTTCCCCTCCTCAGATTTTTATCACAGACATCAAAACTTAGCTACCTGATCTCTTGCTTTGCATGGCAGCCTCTTGCTTGCCCTTCCTTCATACAAATTATTGCATGTATCACGGAGATTTAGCCAAAGAAGTGACAATTCAAAGCTGTCTGTCTAATCCATTGAATAAAGTTTGCTCTCTCCATAGGAAGGAAGTGTTGCTACAGAATTGGAAGGCTGCAGGATGAGAACTGTACCTGGAACTGTACCTGGATTTGCCACTGGTGAATGGCAGATTTCTGAAAGGCAAAGCCACCAAAACTACTCCTCACTTTCTGACTTCCACATGCATCACTTAATGCCAGCCAAAAGCAGGACACAGAAACAGCAGAGTACTTACTATAATGTATATAAAGTATTTTGCAACGTAACTTGTAGCACTCAGTACAGCTGACAAGAGCTGACATTAATGGAAAATCAACATATCTGGGTGGCACAGAGAGGAATTTGGTTCTTTTGCAAAGAAGGAGCTCTGTCTACTAGAAAAAACGGCATTTAACTATGTAATCACAGGATGAGTTGTATAAATATATTCCACTAGATTTATTGGCTTGTCTTCATAAACATCTGTGAGTTTGTGCTTTTTGTTCAGAGATGTAAACCAGCACAGCGTGTTGGAGAGGGTGAATATATGGTTACCATTCAGTACATAACAAATTAAAGAAAGAGACTGGGAAGTTCACCTATTGCAGAAACCAACTGTTTGCTTATCTTTTGGGTAAGCATCATCCCCGACTTTCACCACTATGCTCGGTAGATACCTCTGTATGCTAAAGTGAGAAAGGTACCATGCCTTGCATCTACTTAATTTTTGTCATATATGGAATTTGATTTTCTGAGATGAAACATACAAGCTTATTTCTTATTACACTGATTACCAGAACCAGCCATCCTTCACTCTCTCCTCCCTCCCCAAATATATGAGATGTCCAGGATTGGTTCCTAAAGCACCTTTCACTAACACTGTGCAGTTCTTAGTTCCCAAAGCGATTCCTTCCAGAGATTTGCTGACAATATGGAAATGTAAATGGAAACATCACACTCTCTTAGGCAATTCAAATATAATGACCTATTCTGTGGGAGATCCTCTCTTTATCAAAAAAAAAACCCTGGAAAATACCACAAACTGGTCTACGAGAGACATTGAGAAGCTGAAAAGTGAGCCATGCCCTCATGGGCACCAGTGCGATCCCCTTGCCTTCACTGGAAAAGCAACAGTGCAACCTAGGGGAGCTCTATAAAACATCTGGTTGAGAAGACACAAGAAGAGCAAGACTCTGGCCTTTCTTTCTCCTCAGCTGCATTGGTTCAAAAAGTAGTATTTCAAAAGGGTGTTCTTAAAAAAAATTAAGGAAATCTGATCACTGGTTAAGAAGATAAATGAGGAGGTGACATTTGCATGTTTTCTGTACATTTATAAGGCTGTTCATTGTGAAGGCCTCAGAAGACTTTAAAACACCAAAACCATTAACTTTCTGTCACACTCTCTACCCTCTATTATGATGGATACTGTTGTTTATCAATTGCATATCTGTTCCAAAATTCTAATTACTTAAACAGCATATTGTGTTATATTCAGCCTATTCTACCTGTTCTGTTCTATTATATTTTATTCTATGATTTTTGAAAGAAGCATAAGTATCTCAAGATGTCAGGAGGCTTAATTTTTTCACACACTTTCATGAGAAGACAATTATAATTCTGATTTGAAGAACTTTAAAGCGGACGTCTGCCCCACTTCTGTTCTAAATGCTGACGGGAAACATGCTATATATCCCTCTTGCTAACTTTGGTCCTGTCACATATTCACAAATCTTATTTCCTGCATTTGGAGGTGACAGGTATTGTGCCTCTGCTTCCAGTCTTCTTTATTTAAGATGTCTTGTTTCTGTAGGCTTTTCCATAGGCTCAACACTGAGTAAAAATTGTAATTATTCTCACATTCCTCATTCTAAAGAAAACCTTTTTAAGAACAATGGCACTGCTAGCAGTCTGGGGAGTTGTACAGCCTCAGCATTCCAAAACGGTGAGATTGCCACCAAAATAACCCCACTGAGAACTTTTGGTTTCTCTGTCCAACCATCAGTTTAGTCTCAGGGACAGCTGCAAAAGGGTCTCTATCTGCACATTCCACTTTATCTCTTAGACTTGGATATAAATAGAGTGGGAAGGCATAAACCCAGAGGAGGGTGTAGATTTCTGAATCTTTTCTGCATCTGATATAATCACCCATCATGTCCTTGGGCTGAGTGAGAAGGGGTTGATTTCCATCTCTACTCTCTCCACAGGCACAGCTGCAGCTTTCATGTTGACTGGAACAAGACTGGCTCAGGAAATGAAGAGTAGCCCATCACTCATTTTTCCTGCCTGTTTGCTCCTAATTATCTTGCAATACATTTCACTCTAGTTTAAATATACAGAAAGACAGAAGGTCCTTCTGGTTACAGCACATAATGACTACTTTTTAAATGGCTTGTTACTCATTCATGGGCAAACTTCAGTCACTCCCTCCTTCCCCTCAAGCTCACCACCCCTTCTGGTTTTTGTTTGGTTTTTTCCTTCAGGAGGTACGATGTCAATTCTCTGTTAATGTTACCTGATGAAAGGAAAAGAAGGGGCAGCAGAGGTGGCTTTCACTTTCTTTTTATGAGATTGTGACCATACTGAAAGAAGCGATAACAGTACCAATAATTTAATTTTGGCTAATACAACACCCCTTATAGGCTTGAGATATGTAACTCCTGTGTAGGCCCTAGTACAAACCAACGGGGACACTTCTATGCTCATCTTCCAATATTTCTCTCCAACCTTAGAAAAAACAGAGAATTGCTTGAGGGCAAAGAACTCTCATTTTGCCATTGACATCTCTGCAATCCATCTCCCTGAATTGGGAGACCCTTTCACAGATCCGAAACCTCACCAGCATAAGGAAGAATTAGTATAATTAAGAATTAGACACAGGGTCTCTAAAATGGGAATCATAACAATGACTAACATCACAAGAGTGTTTTCAGAATTAATTCATGTAGGTAAAGCACTTACAAGATAAAAATGTAGGAGCTGCCACATCAGATTAGACCACTGCTCCATTTAGTAGAACATCCCGTGTGCAACAGACAACAGCAATAAATGAAGGGTAGCAGAACTGGGTCCCCGCTCTGTGCAGGAGCAGGGCTCAGTCTAAGAATGGTCAATGCCAATCCTTGGTTACAGCATTATTTTATGACTTACGTGCCATATTTAAGCCCCTACAACTCACGAGCACTAAACAAAGTGGTCTTGCAATTAAAGGAAAAAGCCAGGCTCAGCAAGAGTTGGCTGCTTGGGCTGAGTGGCGCATTCACTCCTGTGTAGGACAGTTTCTGATCAAGAGTTTCTGCTTTTTCATGAGAAGCTAAAATTATGCTAAAAATAAGTTTCAGAAACATGGTAGGATATAAATACTTATAAAATTGGTATATAGAAGGATATACATACACACATGAACAAGCTGGTTCCAAAAAGTAACCTCATCCTTGCTGGCATTGCTTTGAGCAGGGTGAGGCTTGGACCCAGATGACTTAAGGAGGCTGTTTCTGATTTTTATTATCTCAAGATTCTATGAATCCTCAATTTTGCACGGCAGAGTTCTGTCACTGAACATGAAAAAATTTATGGTAAACATAATTTTTAAGGAAAATATTATTAGGGGAATTTCTTGGGTCCAGGATAGAAACTCTAGTTCAAAGTCAGAGAAAGATGCTGATCCTAGACCCTGTTGAGTAAGGGTGTGATGAAAGAGGCCTGGAAGTGAACAGGCTTCCAGGCTTCCTCAACCACTGGAGGAGCCCTGGCCTCAGTCTTTTAAAAACTAGTTTCCTTATGAATAAGTTGTATAGAGTTTATTTTCACTGTGGGACACTGCTGTTTTCCTGGCCAGCACACCTATATGACTGTACTGTATTCTGCAAGTACCTGCAGCCCTTACATGACTGCTTACATTAGTTGTGACAAGGGTAATAACAATCTTTCTGTNTTTTCTTTTTTTTTTTTTTTTTTTGGCAAAAGCAGCTCTTTTTCAAGCCTGGAAGGAAACAAGAAAAACAAAATCAAATGTCAAGTAGATTTGCTCTTTGTTGTAATTAATACACAAGCAGTTGCTTTTAGATGGTCCTGAGCCTGAAGACAAGTAGTGTCAGTTGTGATGCTACTAAAGAGAAGTAGTTTTCTGGGCTTCAAAGGGCCAAATGTTCAACAAGTGAAAATCCCAACTCAATCCAATGGCCTTAGGCCAGAATGCATCAGCTGAGGATCTGACCACAAAGGAAGGATAGCATGAAGTCCAATGGCTGAGAACATGCCACGTGGTTGCAGCATTCGGCCCTAAGTGCGATGAGGCAGCAAAGAAAGGCAGAGAGAACTTCTTCAGAGCAGGAAGAGGGTAACGATTAACTGAAAATAAGGAAATTGCAAAACTCCATGCTGCAGACAACAGGCATGCTCAGTTTCTGGTCAAAGCAGTTACATGGGATTTCTCTTTGAGTCAGAGCAATGTAGTGGATAAAAAGGCCCTGTCTAGCCAGGGGGATTTCCTGAGGCCATCACGGACCAGCTCAACACAGTTAAGAGGCTCGTTTTCATGAGAGTTTTTGTTTCATTTGTAATACTGGCTCCAGGCCCCATGAGCTTCAAGTGCCACATCACAGTGCTACAAGCCCAGTGCTGAACGCTTGGCACAGGACCAGTCATCTTCCTTTCCTTCACTCTGTTTCCTCAAGTCAGCAGGTGGGTCTCCAGTGCTCCATCTTGTTTTGATTTCTGGGGGATTTTTTTTCTCCAATAAGGAAGAAAAGAAGAAAATTTCCCACTGAATATTTGCTATTCTCCTTTCCCCCATGTTGTTCCGTGGAGACGTTTGGAGAGAGAGAGAAAAGCCCCTCCTTTATTTTTTTGGACTTCCAAGGTCCTTGGTATATTTCCTGAAACAGGATGCTGGAAACACCTCATCACTGAGGGCTACTGGCCTGAGATCCACTCATCTGGACATCAGGGTGAATCAGTATTCAACTGAAGTCACCAGGAGTTCTTTGGCAGGCAGCTTCCCTCACTGGACATGGGGTCAGCCCTACTGAGCCAAGCTCTTCAATAGGATCAGTCCGAGCCCAAGCCCTCCGCCAGGTCACAGAATGGGTGTGAGTGGATGTAGGACAGAAAAAACATAAACCTCTACCAACTTTTCCTGTGAGATAGCCATAAAAGTGCTGGAACTCAAATGCTAGAAGGAGGAACTGGGCGGCAAAGCCAGGACAAGCAAAAAACCCTACCAGCAAAAGTGTGCGATACTGGCCAGGATAAGAGAGAACTAGGGCAACATATATTATTTTGGTACTTATTTTCCCACACACTTGTGTCTGATGTGTAATTTTCTCCTACCATTTAGGTCACTGCTGGATTTAGCCCTATGGGTTTGAACAATTAATTATTTTCAACAATAGAACTTTCATTTTCGAAACTGGATTGAAGAGTAGATTAGTTCTAGATTAAGTAATTTAACTACAGATCAGTAGTAGGTGTTTGCGCTATATTAAGTTGGCATATCATTGAGCAGATATTACTTTATAACATTTTAAAATACTTAATAATTTATAATACTACATTGTAAACTAGCTGAACAACCATCACCTTGGAACACTACAGCCAACACCTCCAAATTTAATTTCTTCTCCAAAGAGCCTTGTTCAATCTCAAATGGTCAACTACGTGGAGAAAGGAAGGAATGTAACCACAGAAGACTAAGAAAAGAGAGTTGCTTAAGTCTGTGAGCATAAGCTCCCAGGTTGGTTGACCTTAAGCAAATGCTATGCCTTGGTTTCCCCATCTCTAGGTAACAATGATACCTAATTAATTGATTGCTATAAAGACAATACAGTAATTTATAAGATGCTTTTCAGCAGACAACTTGAGGCAGACATTTCAAATTATTTATCAGAAAGTCTCTTAAAACGACCCTTAAATTCAAAGAAACCTGAGGTCAAGTATTCTGTTAAATCCAGAAGTCATTCATCCTGTGCCTCAGTTTCCTCTGCAGATAAGTGCTGAAAATACGACCTCTCTACTTCACAGAAATCCAGCGAAATTTAACTCATTAATGACTACTAGTAATTGCAACTCCTTGGGTAGAAAGTCTTTGAGAATGCAGCAACATTAGATACTATTGATAATTCAAGTAGAAGAGGCCCAGAGCTCACACCGTAAAAAGTTTTGAGGTTCATTATACCAGAACCAAAAGGATCTGAAGTCACTTTTGCACCAAGCAGCAAAATCCGGGAACAGGAAGGATGTATTATGCTCCACTTCCAATGGAAAGAGAAGGGCTTCAGACTGCTCCCTGCCATGCCACTTCTCATGCATTGCAAGAACTGCAGTCTGCTTCTGCTCTGCTGGAAACAGGGGCACCACAAAGATGCCTGCTATCTAAAAGGAAATGCAAGAGTAAAAGAAGAGGTGGAAGGAGAATGGATGAAGGAAGGGCATATTTTCAGAGGAGGGAAACCCATCAGACTTTCAGAAGCGACAAAATTACTTTCCAGAAAAGGAGAATACTGGAGATACATAAACTAAATGGGCTGCTCAAATGTCACATTTAAGTTCAACTGAACACATTAGGGGTCGGGAATTATCAGTTTGGGTTGCAGAAGTGTGCAACTGGCCAGCTGCACTAAATATGGCATTTACCTTCCTGCAGTGCTTAGATGGGAACAGATCGAAATCAAGTACTGGAGGTTACTTCTGATCCATAGCAGAGAAAGTGTCCTCCCACTTATTTGTTATGAGATCTGAAACCCTGCAGATGGAGGACTCGTCATTCAAGAAGACACAGTGTACATTATGGGAATAAACTGGAAGCACAGTCAAAGGTTAGCTAGTCTTTTTCCCTTCAGCTGCCATTGATATGAATGAAGCGCATTCTTGCACTGGTAAAGGGAAAGAAAAGACAAGTTAATGTCACTTTCCCTTCTCTAAATTCTCAGTTTTGATGAGTAACAGGCTACCATATTTCACTAGGAAAAAGGCCTGTTTTTTACATAAAAGCCCTGAAAGCATACAGAGAAAGAAATTTTCAAGGTTAGAGGGTTGTTTTGACATTTAAGAAATACTAAAACAGACTTTGGCTTCTAAATTTCTTTACCAGAACTATCTCCTGACCTGAGAGACAATTTGCCAATTTTCTAGCTGATCACAGGCTCTTCAGGGTAGGCTAGAATTATCAGATATATCATGTAGTCTAGGTGGATACTTCTGGGATTTTAAAATGAAGTATTGATCAAACTTAAAAGAACAGTTTTTGAGGCCCTTTACACAAGTAACGTGTACCCCTTCTTGCAGAAACTGAAGAGGCAATCCTCTCTTTAATATCCTCTTTGGTGCAATATTTGGCTTACTACTGGAGAACTCGCTTAATATACTAATCAAAAATTAAGGGAAATAGAAACATTTCAACACAGAGAAACAAAAAAACCTCTTTTTATTTTACACCAAGACTTTGATCCTCCCACCAATCCTGTTGCAATACAAACCCATTTCATTTAAGGCCACATCTGACAAGTTAGATTTCTGTGAGATTGCAAAACTCTGCTAAATGCCCAGGCAAACTGTAAACGGTCTGAGAGAAAGGCTCACAAATTCACAAATAGCATTCACATGCAGGTGGACCACACATAAGTAGCACCACCTTGCTGTTTAGGCTTGAAAAAACTTTGTGCATATAGAGAATCAAATGATCATATTGTTTAAGATGTGCAAGAGATTGCATTGCTTCTCCTTGTAGCCTCTTTCTCTCCCAACACATCCTGCCTATCTCCATGGGTCCATTTCTGCAAAGTGGGCTGTTAAAATAGTTATGCTATTTAAAATGGAGAGGTTGTGCTTTCCGCCTTGCCCCTCATGCCAAAACAGCCAAACCAATTTTTCTGTTTCAATCAGGCAAGAAAAATGAAACTTTTAATTGTTTTCTCTCCATACTTTTTTTTCAGTGATGAAGTCTGAAAATTTTCAGCCAAAACTGGCAGCAGCTTAAGATGCAGTCCTGCAAAGGCAGCTATGCTGAAGAACGAAAGCCTGATGGAGTGCAGTGGGAGCAAAGAGGACACTGCAAAGTTTCTGCTGCCTCTCTAAGCGCATCCCATATGCACCTTATTTAAATCAAGCCAACTTCTATATGGGCTATAATCGAAAATAGCTTCAAAGACTGTTTACTAGATTTGTTTCTCCTACTTCAATCAGAGCTGAAATGTGATGGTATTTAGTCTTCTGTTTGTTATTTTCATGGTTTTTTGCTGATGTGTGGTTTTTTTGTTTGTTTGTTTGTCTGGTTTTGGGGTTTTTTTTGGTCAACAGTTATCTGTAAGCTCTGTTCATAAGTTAGAAGAAAAACAGAGAATTTGCCAGCCTGCAACTCAGTTATACTCAAACTGCTCTGGGCATTACAGGATGTAGCTTTTTCTCTAGGAAAGGATTTATCTTCAACAGACTACCCAACCTGCTGACTTCCACCTTTTAGTAATTCTTTTCCTCTTTTCTCTATCCAGTCATCTCAACTCTCGTGAACAAATATTTAAAAACCATACAATCTAAAAGGTGACTCAGGAAAACAAGAACTGATGAGTTCTGATAAAAGGACCCATGAACCTGGCACTTCCTGGTACATAGGATGTACACACAGAAGGCGGCGAGAGAGGCATAACAACACTAGTCAGCCACTGAATTTTTTTAGGTACATGAACTGCAAAACTCTTAAACACAATAATGGAGAATTTTTTTGATTAGATAATGATCTGTGAAGCTGAGGAAGTGATACTGAGAGCTAAATGAGAGGAGTGTCATTTCCTTCTAATGCCCAGTTAAAAGCAGGCAAGGCTGTGATTCTGGTTTTGGCAGGAGTACAAGGACAGCTTCTTGTGAGAACCACTGCAACATTAGATACCTCGAAGTTG
Organism: Pitta sordida; assembly: GCA_013390025.1. NCBI lineage: Eukaryota > Metazoa > Chordata > Aves > Passeriformes > Pittidae > Pitta > Pitta sordida. Next base: position 283,930 of record WEKX01018159.1, on the reverse strand, counting down.
AAATGATAATGGGAAAACAAAACTGAGGCCCCTCATGAGCAAGATGGTCAATATATAGGGCACACTGCCCAAACTTTTGAAAAGCTGAGAAAAGATTGATGACGCCCTGCTTTTGCTGAGGGAATTTGTCAAGTTAGGTGCTCCTAGCTGGCTAAATTCAAGTTTTTCTTCATGTGAATCTACAGTTTATATGCACAGATTAAATCTAACCAAATCTGGGGCTACTGCAAGTGTGCCTGCAAAGATGGCAATGACTCATGATTACCATTCCTCAAGGAGCTCAGATCAATTGTGTCTACAAAATGAAATTATATTTATGTCCCACTAAAAATATCAGAACCAAATTTTTAACCTGGGGTGGCTACTGGAAATTTGCATAATGCATAAGGCAGCACTGAATCTTGCTCCCAGAACAGATGATTCTGCAGAGTTAAAAAAGTGAAGGCCATAAAAGCCTGTTTAATTGGACAACAACACTGAACACTGACAAGGAGTGGGCTTGTTAGGTTGGAAACGTATCTCTACAAAACCTCTGATAATGTCTGAACTTCAAGAGGAAATGGTATTCTGGTGAGCTGGGTCATGGTTCACACCAATACAGAGAAAAAGAAACTGAGGTGCAACAACATGAGATCAAGTGATTTCCTCAGCATTGGACAGAGTTAGGGTTAAAGTGAAAAATTCATGTTCTTGGTCCCATTAGCAAACCGCAAGGTCATACTGCTTTTACTACAAACAGATTTCCCTTAACCATACTGTACTTTTCTTCTTGCTGACTGTTCAGTGTGACCATCCAAAACCACTCCTATTTGTGTTATTTTTCACACACACCACCCTGAAAAAAAATTCAGTATGTAAGAAGAGCAGTTTCCTCCAATACAGCTCAACATCCAAACTAAGCAGCAGTAAAATCGTATTTATTCAGCGACTGAGGTTTCAAACAGTAAAGTGATTGTTCCTGAGTCTTAGACTGGACCATGCACTGAAAAAGACCCCACAATAGGTTTCTGGTGACAGCTCTCTCACCTTGACAGTCCTTAGGAGCACTGGGGGAGAAGGAGTAGTGTATGCACACTTGTAACTGGGGGCGATACTTGAACATGGTCAGGCTTCACAATCACAGTAGGCATAATTTGGCAGACTTTGCCTTTGGGAGTGAAGTGGGGAGACAGAAAGATGGTGGCTGGTACCTGAGTCCAGCACATGCGTGTGAGTGAGGCTCTTCACCTGCAAGTTGGGTGTGCCTGAAATTGGAATCAGAGAGAACTCCCCAGGGCCACGCGTGCTCCCACGCTTCCAAGCTGAGTGATCCCCAGGCATTGGTGCTAAATGTGGTCTTCTTCTCTTTCTGTGTAAACTCTGGCAAGCCTTTCTCTATATCTTTGTTTTCCTGTTTGAATACATGGTATTCCGATGAAACATAAATATTAATATTTGATTAATTCTCACCTACAAAGCTTAGTTCCTTAAAGTCTAGTACAGATCTTTGAAATCCTCGAAAAACTATATAAACATGAATCCTTCTATTTTTATAGCATTACATTAATGACTGTACAGTGGAAGTTGATGAACTAAATAATATCTGTCTATATTTGCTTATACCTTTACAAAACTGTTACCTTTTCAGCTGCTATTTCTCATGCCTGGTCTCAATCCAGAAATGTCATTTTTGGTGAAGTTTTGCAAAAACCCATTCAGCTGCTCTTGAGTCATCCAAGTATGTAAAAAACAGTTTCCAGCTGTTAAGTTTTCCATAAGCCTTTTTTTCTCAAACATGCTTGTATAATTATAACACAGCTTTATTTTAAAACATCAAACTTGACACGTACATAGTCCTGAAAGAGAAGTAGTTGCACTGACATGTTTGAAACCGTTTGGTTTTGAAATAAAAAGTTCTTTACCATATTAAAATATATTTAATTTCTTAAATACTCTCCCAGACACTGAGCCACACTTTTCTAACTGTAGACAGTCAATTGTGTAAATGAGAAAAAAACAACTAAACAAAAAAGACACTATTCTTCCGATCTGGGACTGAGTTGTAACAGGGAGTACTGGAGGACACTGTTAACATTGTGAGCAAGCTTACACTGCTTAGCAAGCACTCTTCAGCCTTGCCTGCTGGCAAGTGGCTCAAGATCGCCCTTTCCAACCCCTAGTTTTAACAGTTGGAGGCCTAATACGTAGCTGGCAGTAAGGTCAGAAAACATGAAGGTGGCACAGTCTTCTTTCAAGATCATGCTTCAGGTGCTAGTAAAAACCTATGACTATGTACATGCTGAAAATGTACTTGGAACTGGCACCAAAGGTGGGCAAGGACAACCATATCCATTTTCCTTGCCCACATAACCTGGCACTCTGCTGTGATGGTCACAGCCTTCCATGAAGGTTCTGAATTGAATTTGTTGTCACACACTTCTACAGTTTTAATTATTGCATACCTATATTTTGGTATAGAACAGCATCAAAACAGAGTGGAGACAATTTCTCATTTATATTCAGCCTAGATAGAAATGCATTGACATGATACCAAGCAATTAAGAATTAGGTATTTCACAGAATCACAGACTGGGTAAGGTTGGTTGTCTAGTTCAACTTCCCTGCTCAGACAGGGTCATCCCAGAGTACATTGCACAGAACTGCATCCAGACAGTTCCTGAGTATCTCCAGTGAGGGAGACTCCACAACCTCTCTGGGCAATCTGCTCCAGTGCACAGTCACTTGCACAGTGAAGATGTTCTTCCTCATACTCAGGGATGTGTGCTCGGCTCCAGTTTGTCCAGTTCTGGGCTCCCCAGTTTAAAAAGGATGTCGAACTACTTTAAAGGGTCCAGAGAAGGGTGACAAGGATGGTGAAAGGACTGGAGAATAAGCCCTGCGGGGAACAACTGCGGGAGCTGGGGTTGTTCAGCCTGGAGAAGAGGAGACTCGGAGGTGACCTAATTGTGGTTTACAGTTACTTGAAGGGAGGTTGCAGTCAAGTGAGTGTAAATCTCTTCTCTCAGGCTGAAGACACCAGAATAAGAGGACACAGCCTTAAGCTACGCCAGGGGAGGTTTAGACTGGATGTTAGGAAGAGGTTTTTCACAGGGAGAGTGATCTCTCATTGGAATGGTCTGCCCAGGGAGGTGGCGGAGTCGCCATCCCTGGAAGTGTTTAAGAAAAGACTGGATGAGGAACTCAGTGACATGGCCTAGGGGATGGGAGACTTGGATGGATGGAGTGTGGTGCCCGTGCTCTGGGGTTGTGGATTTGATCCCTGGGTGGGCGCTCACTTGGGAGTTGGACTAGATGATCCTTGTGGGTCCCTTCCAACTTGGAATAACCTGTGAACCTGGAAATTTCTGTACATCAGTTTCTGTCCATTGCCTCTTGTCCTGTTGCTTGACACCACTGAGAAGGTCTGGCTCTATCCTCCTGACAATCTCCCTTCAGATACTTATAGACATTGATAAGGTCCCCTCTCAGTCATCTCTTTTTGTGGCTGAACAGACCCAGCTCCTTCAGCCTTTCCTTATAAGAGAGATGCTCTAGTCCCCTCATCATCTTTGTTGTTCTCCACTGGACCCTCTTCATGAGCTCCATGTCTCTCTTTTGCTGAGAAGCCCAGAACTGGACTCCAGATGAGGTCTCACCAGAGCTGAGGAAAGGGGCAGAACCTAACCCTAACACAGCCCAGGATACCATTGGCCTTCTTGGCCAAAAGGGCACACTGCTGTACTTGTATACCTTGATAAGATCACCTCTCAGTCATCTATTCTGCAGGCTAAACAGGCCCAGCTCCCTCAGCCTTTTCTTCTAAGAGGGTTGCTCCAGTCCTCTCATCATCTTTAGACCCCACTTCATTTAATCTCAAATATTTCAGGTTCTGACGTTTCAGAGGAGAAAGTGCTGATTTTGAGAATATTAGTGATGGCTGAAAGAGCAGCTGTAGTCTGATGGATTAATGGATTACATGGGTTTCACTCTCAGAACTAATTTTTATATGACAACATACAGGCATATGTGGCTTTTATGCCTTGCATGAACAATGGCCTCAGCATGAACTCTTCTGTTAGGCTGGAGGAACTGTCTAAAGATACAAGAGAAAAGTCACTGCATATGTAGTTTTTTATATGAGGCTAAACTATGTTGATTTGTACAGACAAGAAGAGACGTCATAGCTGTTTCTTATTTAAAGTAAATAGCAGCACCTCCCTCTCTTGCCTTTTCTGGGACACATCTTCCTACCATGCAGGTGTGAGTCCACAAAACTCACCAAAGTCAGTGACATGACAGTGAATCTGAGAAGGCAGTGTGACTTATCTGAAAGCAGAAGATACATCCTCCTTACCTTACACAACCTGTGCTTTCATCAGTACACTTACAAGTTTTCTGAACATATTTCAAACCACATCAAACATACAGGTGGTGCTCAGCAATGTCACTGGAATACAATTACAGGGAAAAAGCTCAAGCAGTTCTTATCCATTGCACAGTCTGTACTATCTGCCTTGGAAAGTCCACTGCTAGGGATCAGTAAGAGACTCTATTGTTAGCAAGGACAGAGGGAAGGTTGCTGTGGGAACCTCAACTCTAAATTTCCTGAGTTTAGGGAGATTAAAATCTCAGTTGTCACATCCCATACTTTTTTTATGGATACAGAACATGGCCTAGGCAAGTATATTGTTTCTAAAGGAAAAGATATGCTATTGGCTAAATAGGTGTCTGTGGACATTTTGGCAATTCTAAGCTACATCATTCAGTTCTAATCAATGCTACTGGATTTTGAAACCCATCAATATAACAAAGAAGTGGAAAAAGCAATAGAAAAAGTCCAAACAAGCTGTAAATTATGCTGTATAATCTAGTATTCTGAGTTTCAGTGTCAAGACAAAAGAAGAGTAAAAGTTTGCTATTTGCAAGTTGTTAATAATCAAGAGAAGATCTGCCTGACACGCTCTTGAAGGGCTCTGTCTGTCTGGACCAGGTAGACGTTGCAATACACAAAGGACTTCACACACACAGAAAGAAAAAGTGTTCATGAACAATGATGCAGTGTTCTTAATTAAGATTTTCATTACTGATACATACATTAAGGTTTTGCTAATGCAAGTGCCCAAGCACTCTCATGTGCAGGTACATGTCTCTGATTCTATCTCTAGAAATCCTTTTGCACATCATTGCAATCATTCACCAGCCAAGGTTTAAAATCAGCTCACCTGCCCTTTGCTATAATGACAATGAAAACCAAAAACTGATATTTTAATTGTCTGACAGATGAGAATTTAGCTTTTTGCAGGCATGAGAATGATTAGGCTTTTGCAAGGCTGTGCTACAGTGTATTGAAACTGATTCTGATCTCACTTACACCTGTTTGATGTCAATGTAACATCAGGAGCTTCAATAGCATGAGTGCAGGAAATGTTGAAGGCAAAAATAATGGAAGAGACATGTAGGTAAATGGAAAACAGGATAAAACAAAACCCAAGTTTGCCAAAGGTAGTTTGCTGTAGACTAACCTGATAATCTTCACTGATAACTGATTATCCAGACAAAGGAAATGCAGTAAATTTAATTTATCAGTAAAGCATTTGATACAGTATCACAAGGGAAATTATGAGTTTAGATCAAGATTTGCAAAAGACTGTAAGGTGAGTAAATGCTTACCTGAAGGGAGAATGGAGCAGTGGTGAAGAAAGAATTATTCGGCAAGGTGAAGGCTATATATCAAAAAATTTTTAGCTAAAAAATTAACATTTTATATCCAATAAGATTTGGGTGGAGTGGGTAAGATTTCTTTATGAGGCACCTCAAAGAAAGGGGGCATAGATTAGGAAAACCGGGGAACATGCTTAACAGCTATAAAAGGATCAATCAACTTCAATATATTGCTCATTAACAACATTCACCTTTAATCTTCGAATGTTATTTCTATGGTTCTGTTCTTTGGGAAGTTCAGAGATGCCACAACTCTCTCAGCAGTTTACTTGTACAGTTGAATTAAGTATCTAATTCAGTTTTGTGCTTTGAAATATTTTTATTCCTAGAATAATGGACCAGGATGGCCTTTCAACTATATAATCTGTTTCTGAATGCTTTAGATCTCGTTGGATGCTAGACCCTGTCTCCCAATAAAATGCTGCTGGAATAAGATGTGGAGGAGAAATACTTGGTGCCCATAAGCACTGACAAAAGCATTGCTTCTCCCTGAACACACTACCTGCTTTTCTTGATCTAGTCAGATTATGACGTTTTGTGAATTTCTTCAATAAGAAAAAGTGATCTGACCACAAGCAAGGTGACAGTGTTGCATGGCACCCTATATGTACCAGGATGACATGCATCAAAGCACAGCCATACCAGGGTAGAAGGTGAAGACAGTGCCATGGAAGGTATCAATGTGGGATTAATTTGCAGGCTCCAAAATAAATGATCTGCCAACCTATTTTCAACGAGTTAAGAAAAAACACAGAATTTTTGACAATCTTCCCTGAGGCATGCCTCAGTCTACATGTATTTGAACGACTTAAAATGTTACCTTTCCGTTAAAGTTCACTGGAAGAAAAGCTGAATATTTGTTTTAGCCTTCTCTGGCAGAATTCTGTTTTTTAAGGTTGTGATTAGACCATGCTAAGTATGCAGACATTCATGTAAGAAATTTGCCCTAACCCCCAAAACTCAAAGGACTCTTAAGTGCAAAAATTGAAAAACAGTGTCTGAAATACTCCATTCTTTGCGGTTGGTTATATACTGATCAGACAGAGTAGGTTTCCTTCATAACCTTCAGTGTATATTCATAGGTTCACAGGTTATTCCAAGTTGGAAGGGACCCACAAGGATGTCATTGGAGAGCATCCAGAATGTAACACATTATTCTTTGTCTTTTAAGTAAAAGTGGATTTACTACAAAAAGTGAAACGCAATTAATTCCTTGTACAGACATCCAGGATAAGTGAACATGGACAAATAAGAAATTTAAATACGCATCCAGATCCAAATATTGCAACTGATCTTTACTTTGGTGATTGGGTGAAGCATGAACACTTCTAAATTTTATGCTATTTGAAGTTGGGATTCCAATTTTATCCCTGAAAAATCAAACTGTTTAGAGTATGCTTAAAAAGCTAAAACATTAGAAAACAGCATTCAGACCACTGATACAGATATTCTATTAAACTTAAAACTCAGTATGATGGAATGAGAGAGAGCAAGATCTATTCAAATCCAAAAGCATTTGCTTTCGGTGATGTGCAAAAATCTAATATCTTGGGCATGCAAACATATGAAATGAAAATATTACCTGGGGGGCTGAATTTGTGAACCATATTCAGCATGATATTATCCAAAATGATGGGAAGCAGCAGCAGTGAACTTCAGAGGAAGGAAACATTATTTCTCAATACATTGTGAATCCTTTATGTTTAAGAGTTCCTATTTCCAACAAGAGGCAATACAGCCTTCATGAAGCATGGCCTGAAGACTCATAGGTGTTTTGACACGTTACGCAATAATGACACACAAATGAACTGCATGGCAGATGACTTTCACTGCTTCTTTAAGTAGGAGAGGTGGAGAGGAAAAGAGATGGAGGAGATACTCTTACAAGCTTATTTTCAATCACGGTGTCTCACGCACAGGATATTCAGCACGAACACAGACACATGGTCAGGCATTTAGAACTCCCTGAGTATTTACATTTTGGTGCTATTTTCAATAGTCAAATCTATGATGTCTTGGTCAAGAGGTGACTTTTGGAAAACCATGTATTTCTGGATACTGCATTTTGCAGTAAGGACTCCTCCAGCACAACTTGTTCTTGGTATCTTTTTACCTTTATCTGGTGTGTACATTTTATGGAGACAGATATACTACATAATGCTAAAGCAGTCTGCATTGAAAAGAATTTCTGCACTAGAAAGACTGACAGTAAATTTTAGAAAAGACAGAGAGACATTTGGTGATATAACTGTAGAACAGCAATACGTTTGCCAAAGTTGGAAGATAATTTACCATAACTACAAATGGAATATTCCGAAAAACTCTGCCACACGCTGTAGTTGTTACCCTTATGCACAGTGATTTCAACCTAACAAACCAGTCTGTCTCAATATTTTGATGGTTGGTGTTCAAATTACTGTAGGAAATGCTGCTACTGATTCAGAAAGGTGATTTTTTCCATCCAAATACATTAAATTATGCCAGTGTGGGGTAAAAGTGCTTCAACAACTGCATTTTCTTTCTGTCCCTTTATTTTTTCTAGCTAAATCTAAAATATTACGCTCCTACAACTGCTTAGTTAAAGCCAATTTTTTTTCTAATATTTAAAAAAAAAGCTAACAATCAATACATTGTATTACACTAAGTAAATGAAAAATAACCCAGAACAAAGAGATTGCTAGCATGCATAATGGCAGAAAGGTGTGACATTTTCAGCTGTCATGCTGACCAATCTTAAATTCAATCTCATCCAGCTTCAGTGGATGTATTGTAGGTATTCCAATTAGAAAGCAGGTTGCACACACGGCTCTGCTGTAATCCACACATCAACTTCACAGCTTTGTGCACCCATTATTACTGGCTAAAAAATTTGAACATCAACACTTAAATAAATGCTTGAATGAAAAACTGCTACCACATTTCGACTCCTTTTTTTTTAACCTGAATATATCCCTGGTTTTCTGGGTATTGGGTCCATTTTTATTACAGATGTTTTAAAACAATTCCATGCATTTTATCAGATTTGTTTTAAATAAGGAGGTTTTTCCCCTCCCATGTACATTTATTGTTTAAGCCTATTTGATGGCTTTGTCTTCAGATAAGAATAAAGCTGTAAAGTTGTGGCACTTGTTCAAGAACATTCATCCCAAGGTGTACTCTCAGTTATACAGTTTGATTTCCATAAACATACCAGAGCACAGTTTCAGCTCTGATGCCATTTGAAGGCTGTTTCACCATTTTTCTCATTTGCAAATGCCAAATAAAATGCTTCTGCCCATGTTGTTTTCTTTTTTTTTTGAAACATTCTCTTCCATCAGAAGACACATAAAAGCTGCGCAAACAATATTATTTTCCTGCCACAGATTGCTGTGTAGGTGACCATTCCCTTCCAAAACTTCCTTATTTTCAGAAGCGGATTACCTGATTCTTCGGGAAAATTTGCAAGTCTATTTATTACATTAATTATGGTAATTCTTGAAAAAATGCTAACTCTTGAAAGCTGCTGTAAACATAAGGTTTATTACATGTAGAATTTTCTAGCATTTTACAAATATTCATTTATGATTTATGAATAAGCTTGACCTGGAGGTTATTATGCTCTTCTAAAGTAAGGGAGAGCTTCTTAAGAAACCTGAGAAAAGATCCCTCCTCCCTGTTCCTGATGTAGCAATCACTGTTGTTCCCCATCTGCAAAACAACACTAAGCACACAAACCAAATACAGGGATTCAGGGGGTGCTAATTTGTCGCTATTTCATGATGATGGTTCAGAGTGGTAACAGACTGACAGTTCGGTGGTGAACAAATACTAACAGCAGCGACATATACATAGATATGAAAGACTATTTGAGCATCATCATGCCTGATACAGTGAATACGTAGTCTCAGAAGCTGGCAACTAGCAAGCTGGAACACTGCTGGGTGTCTTCTGACATACAAATCACTGACCATATGATGGATGGTTCTCATAACTATGATGAGATCAGTAAGATGCCGTTCAGCTTCCCTCAGGTCATCATTACTTGACCAAATACGTCTTCATGAAGCTGGAGAATAAATGGCACTTTTTGCACTTTTTCATTCTTTTCTTTCTTATGTTTTTTCCCTTCCTTTCTTTTCCCCCACCTCCACTTCCTTTTTTAAACCAGGATGTCAAATAACAAGAATTAGAATCAGTGCTGAATCTGATAGGAAAGATGCTGGAGCTCAATACAACCCGGTTACATCGGAAGCTTATTTCAAAAGAATGGACAGATGTTCATGGAATTAGGTTAACATGTCCTGCAACTTCCTTGTATCTGGATGACTTTGGTGCACTTTTCATTTGCACTTACCAAAGCTAACAGTGGATAGCTCTTCAATATTGCATGGGTTCCATCTGAATAGGTAGTGTTCTGGAAGTAAACAAAGTGTCCTACTGTAGTGATCTATCCCACTGTAGCTATCTATCCCACTGTAAAGCACCTTAGTACTGCGATACTGCTACACACTGTTGACATTATGACTGAAAGACTTAAGGCTGGCTGAAGGACTTATTCCATGAAGAGCATGATTTTTGACAAAGAATGCACCTGCTTCTCTCAACGTTCTGATGACATCCAAGTGGAGCAGAGATTAACTGAATTCCTCTAAAGTGGGAATACAGCTTGGAGTAGAAATCCATGAAATCCTTCCACCTCCAAAACCTTGATGTTATGTACACGTGTGTAACCTTGGGGAGGAAGACAAAGACTGAATCATCAGCAAGTTGTGGGTAGGGATATGAAAAGAGAGCCCAGTGCTAGATACTGAGGCAGAGGAAAGAACAAATCAGTTATCTCTAGATCTGAGACATGTTTGGCACGTACCATTAACAGCTTCTAATGTAAAAATGTCCCAACTACACTTTTTCTGTTACCAAAAAGAACCCACACTATCAGTGCCCTGAAGGACCTGCCTTCCAGAGAGAAAGGAAACAGTACAAACAAGACAAATCCTATCCACATGCTTTAAATACATGGGGCTAAAATAAGGATCTGCCTCAAACAAGTAGGGCTCCTATGGAGCTTACTAATTTGGGAATGGAGAAGCACCAAGAAGTCCTTCTTGGCTGTGGAACAAGCCTGACTTAAAGAAGCAAGAGAGCATATGACTCTAGTTTTCCCTGTCAAGAAACAAAGGCATACCATCAGGACACGACTTATGCATGGTCACACAGCAAAACACTGTCAAAGAGGGGCTTCAGCTTCAGGTTTCCATGTGTCTACCTATCATGAAGCCAGCTTGCTGCTCCCATCTAAAATACTTTGCCCTGCAGAGGCAGAATCATGATAAACTGGTGCCTTTATGCAGATGTTGAAGGCACATGAGCTCTGTCCCAGACAAATGGTTTTGACACTGCTGCAGGAAGCGTTAACACAAGCGGTATTAACGCTTGATGCCCCTGACTATCATTAATGCTTCTTATTGATATTATGAAGTTCTGCAAGAAAAATAATAGGATTTGTCAGGGGCTATTATAAACCGCCCCTGCTGGATAAATACATAAAACATGATGGCAAAGGTCTGATGGGCCTTTAATCAATTGCCTTTCTGAGTCAAATAAATGTCACATTAGACGTAAGCCATGTTGCATTCTGTGGGCGCCTCTGCTCCTCTCATCTCGCAGGCCTGACACCGCCACAGGGAGCTATGGACACGCATAGACTCCTACTTATTTGTAGCAAATATATCAGAGCAAAACTGGAACAGCATGTTGTAAATTACAGATTTGGGACACCTTATAATGAAAGGCAAAGGGGAAAGGAAAGAAATATGGGAACACCATAGGCATGATAGGTCAGCTCAAATACATCTCCTTGGGAGCTGGCATTGTCATAGCACCTTTTTGTAGCCACTGCAGCGTATCTCATCTTTCTGCCCACAGGGCAGGAGAGAAGGCGCTGTGCCATTTCTTTCTGCACTGCAAAAGTAGTGGGTCAACTTTAAATGTTAAAGTCACTTATTTAGAGTCAGGAAAAGAAGGCTCTTTCATTGTTTCAGCATGCACCTTAAAAAAATTACGAATGCCCATTTGCACTTCAGCAACCCATTGAAGAAATTTCAATAATCAAAACAGAACTTGAACATAAACTTACAGATTTGCAGGTTTACTTCCTCTCCTAAATATGCAAGAGCTGTTTTTCTTACTGCGCTATGTTTTCTTTAAAAGATTGCAGGCCGCACTTTAACAGTCATCTACTTTCCTCTCTGAACAGGTAGGAGACATGAATTTAAATTGCAAAATGGAGATCTAAAGTAGCACAAAATCGAGGCATATTTGGACGTGGAGTTCTAAACCTAAATTTAAAAGCTCTCATTATTTTTGGCATTCACTAAATAGGTTCAGCTTGGACATCCCAAAACAGTGGCTTAAAATGCTGGTGAACAGTTGGAAAACTTTGGTCTGTCTTTACTTAACTATGGTAAATATTATGAAGAGGTAGTGCTATATTTCCCTTTATATTGCAACAAGAAGAGTCATTGTTTTAAAAGCAGTAGATTTCACTGCCAATATGTATGAAGGAATCCCAGAAAAATGTAAGGTTTTGTTCCAAATGCGCAAAACCATCATGTGTCAGAACCTGACAAAATGAAAACTCAAATGATAACAAACAAACATTCCCAAAAGTTCCATTCCTTATACTTCCAAAAATGGAAAAAACAAAACTTAGACCATGAAAAAAGTAATCCTTCCTGATTTCCTGATCTGGGTCCTAAAAACACAATTATCTGGATAAATATAGCATTTTCTTCAGTTAAAAAGGTCACCAAATCAACAACCTACATAGCAGCAGCCAAACTCAAGTGAATTAGACCAGGTGAGAAAAGAAGCCTGCATAACATCTTCCAAAGAAACCACCAATAGATTTTTAATCCTGATACTGTTAGATGTCAAAGAAAATACAGAATATTTAATCTACTTAGGTAAGAGGAGGATGTAAGGCTAAGGAAGAGTACCATGCCACATGGCCAAGTTTCATCAAGGACAGGTTGCAATGCTCGTTAACTGTTTTCTGTACTGTTTTTGCACTTGCACAGCATGGAATACTGTATGTTTTATCCTGAATTAGAGCACAACAGCACAATGTCCATCAGAACATGTATATCCCCATGTATAAACAGAAATCTTCCATACTGTCATCCAGAAATGAACACGTAAATTCCAGGTCACACAATTTCACTGAACTAAAATCTGAGTCCCATAAGGTGACACTGCATTAAAATCTTGGACTACATTAGAATAAAGCCACGGTATTGAGTCCTATGGCCACAGGAAGCAACAGAAAAGTTCACAAGGGCCCTGGTCTGACTTTGATGGAACTTGAAGAAAATACACAACTCATATCAATGAAAAGTGTAACATGTTTGGTATAAATACTTACACAAGAGACAGGAAAACTTCCTTCAGAGAAAGGCCACAAACTGACTGTGAGTGATCTGAGAAGAAAGGGGAGAAAAAAAAAGGAAATCAAGTTACAATAAATGACACCAATACACCAATATGAAGCAGAGATCAAGTAGATTTACAGATGGTCACAATTACCACAGAAGAGGGGGAAAAAAAGTATTTTAAATGCACAAAGTGCACAGATCTTAAAAATTTTGAAAGTACCTGATCCCAGAACTATGTAGCTGAGAAAACTGGTAATGGCTCAGGAGCCTTTCAGTCCTGGGATAATTCCAAGTCAGCAGAGACTAAATATCCTCTGATGACCATTCAACAGTCTCTGTGAAATAGGCTTGTGGCTCCTATGGACAAATACTCTTATCACAAAAACACTGCCAGATTTGAATGACATCCTTCTTAGCAGTCATGCCAGATGATACAGGACTCTGAAACAGAACTGGCCTTCTTGATCCTGACCTTCACAGAAGAGGGGTTAGGCTTATTATTAGGGCTGAGAATGCTTACATTACAGCTGATAGCTGCACAGAAAAATTGTGTTGTCTTAGTTCCTTCTGTCAAGACAGTATCTTTTGGACTTGATTGACTTGTTACCCTGAGATCCTTAAGAATAAAATGACTTTTGGTAGACTAGAGGTCTACTATGGACTATCCAAGCTTTATTGCCAACATATTTATTTGCAAAATGTATTAACCTAAGATGAAGCAATAAACAAAATTAATCAAAGCCTGTTGCTCTGAATTGTAACAAGAAGATATACTGTTGGGCACCGAAAACAAAGACAGATGTCCCCCAAATGTTCCAAGATACAAATCAGTCCTATCCCCCTTCCCTTCACCAAACTGAACAAAATGCGGGTAGTTGGACCAGACAGAGCTCTCCAGAAAACTGCTATTGGGGGATCAGGAGCACAGCGTGCAAAGACCACAGGACCCATGTCGTGTACTCCAGTACTGAAGACATGGGCCTCAACTACTGTTTTCTGTATTTAAAGGGAGAGAAAGAGAAATACAAATCTGAGTTGAGAGAGTGAAGGACAAGAGGGGCGCTGCCACAGGAGAGATAGAGGGAAGGGAAGCAGAAAATTTGTTCAGAGCTGTAGCTACTACTTGTGGGAATTAAGGTCCCCGTAGAGGGGAGTGTGAGAGAAAGCATGTGTGCATATCTAGTGGTTGGTCATCTGCAGGAGAGGTGGGGGAAATACAACAAAGAGCAGAGAGAATGGTAAAAAACTGCACGTCAGGAAACAAGATGCTTATAGCATCCTTCGGATAGGCCACCCAGAGAGGCCCTGTTTAACACCAAATTTCTCTTTATAGAGGCTGACTGCTCACACATGCAAGGAAGATTTGCATGAGACAGATACTAGGGTGGATTCTGTCCAGACTGAAAAGCTGAAATGACATAAAATGAAAGGAATAGCAAGATCAGGCTGGTGAAGAGAAGGTCACTATCTTACTTTCAAAAATCCATTATTCTAATGAACTTTAACAGGAAAGTTCTCTCAGTGAAAAAAAAATCTCCTGTGCTAAGCACGTGTCCCTTATTCCCCTTTCACACTGCTCCTGAAGATTTAGCTATGGAAACCCATAGATTTATCCATCATAGATGATGGAATAGTGAGATGCAAACAAAGGAAGAACCTGAGACAAGAGGTCTGAACCCAAGAATGTTCCTTGGGACCCCAGAGTTAAAAAAACAAAACAAAACAAAACAAAACAAAAAACAAAACAAAAGAAGACTAAAAGAAAAAGAAAGTGGGAGGCATCCAGTATAGGGAAAAAACCCCAAAAGACAGAATGGAAAATTTTAGGCTGAGTGGTTAGAGTTTGGCTCTGTTATAAGCAACATAAAACAAGGTCTCTTAAGGGAAAGCGTCAAGCAACTTTGACAACATGGATGCCAAAGAATTTTACAAATTATGGCCTGAGATTCTGGAGATGCTGAGTAATGACTTACATGAACATTACGACTACATTTGCTGTAAGAAATGAACAAGATTGTCGTGCCTAATTAAAACTAGGGTAATTTTAGACAGGCGCAAACTAGAATCTGGCAAATCACCAGAACTGAAACACCGTAATTTTTAAAATTATTGCAATTGGTCTGGACACTTGATTACCAGTTTTGTTCAAAAGAAAATATATGAAAACAAAACTTTCCCTGTAAAGTACTGGAAAAACAAGATGTGTCTGAGGAAGCTATGATTCATTCCAGGTTAGATAACTGCAGAACACGTATGCGGGAAAGAAGTGGGCCAAATCCTGTTCTCACTGCCCTGTGCAATCATGCTAACTTAATTGAAACCACGAGTAGGACCTGAACCATTAAAATGCTGGGGTGAAACATTTTATCATATGGCACTGTTGGTCACTAGAGACATTTAACCTAATTACATTAGATTAACACAGTAGATTTCTTCAAGATACATTATAATAGAACAACATAAGAAAATGAAGTCTAAGAAAGCTGTCCGTTTTCTCCAGGTCTCTATGTTCTAAGCAGAATAGTAACCTGTCTCTGTTTATGCTATTTGTTTTGAACCCAGTATGGTTCTATTTGGTGGAATGGACAAATAGAATCCACTGATCTTTTCCATATTGAATTCCTAGCATTAATTAATCATTATTACTTGGAAGATGTTTTGGCCATTGGACAGAATAGCCAAGCTAAGCTTGCACTTAAGCTTGCACTTGCTTTGCTGTGGCCGGATTCTGCTCACTTTCTGTTTCTTTGCTACATCAATAAATTCTATTTAAATTACAAAGATTAAGAGACAATCAAGGTTTGAATGTTAAAGCTGCTTAGGAATCTAGTCCCCCCTGAGTTTAATGACACTAAGGCTCCTAAACTTTGATGAAGAATAATATAATATAATATAATAATATGAGGAGTTGAGATGGTGAAAACTAGTGGTATAAGTTACATGATATAAACAGATAATAGATTTATGAAGCTAACTACAATTTTCAAAAGTGACTGAGGCATTCATGTTGAAGTCCATTAGAAGACAGTGAAATTGGGCTGTAAACCATATGGTGGCTTGAGGATATTTTACCTTTGTTAGCTTCTTTTCAACAAAATTAACATCTTGGGTGCCAAAGATATTTTTAAAATTCTCATTCAGTTGCTTCTTACAATTTATTCACTAAATAGCTTCAGTTAACCTGCTTCATGTGCCTTCTTCGCAGTAAATTAGGACAGTGATTGTGCTCCATTTTTGCAAAGTGATTTAGGATCTCTCTGATGTAATGCACTACCAAGGTGAGCAATGTTTTTCCTTCAGCCCCAGAATGGGAAGAAGCAAGCTTGAAGGGCTGACAATGGATTCAGATAATCTTAAAACAACTTCTCTTGTCTCAAAACATTTTCACCATTTACTGATAAAGAATCAGTGAAGGGCACAGCTTTATCGTGTGTAATCTATTCAGTGAATTGGATCTAAGATGCAGTCTTGGTTCCCCTGCCCTTCTGGACCCACTACACCTGCTATCTAAAATAAAATTTAATCCCAGTGGAAGATAAAGAAAATAATTTACTAGAGAATTCCTCAGTTCAGAGGGGGCCAAATGAAACCAGTGCCATGCAGGGGAAACATGGTGAAAGAGCAGACTCAGCTGAAATTCAGTGGAGCCCTTTAAATGATCTGAGGGGGCAAAGAGGCTGCATTGCATCTCTGGCACAGCAGAGAGAGATTACAGCAAAATTAGATTGAGGATTTTAGTGGATATAATTGTTGTTTTTATATATTAATGAATAACAATAATACGTGATTCTAAACTGAATATCAGGTTTGACATTTAATCTGAGTGCTCATACTATCCATAAATGTTCATAAACGTCACAGGACCCCTACCCTTTGATTGAATTACAATCTAGTATGCAATTTAGGAAGCACGGATTAATCTACATAGATTTATATTTCTGCAGGTTACAGTTATTTGTTGATTTATACCCTTTTCCCCTAAGTGTCCTTTCCACTGAGAATCCAGGAACATACATGCAAATCGTTAATAGGAGAGCAGCTCAAAGCCCAGTGACTAGCAGCAGATGGAAACTTGGTTCAGTGAAATATATACTAATTATCATTTGCTTTTTGAAGTCACCTCTGCTAATGGCCAGCAAAATCTTAGTTCCTGTGATATCTCCTATTACCTTCACATTACTTCTTACTACAGCCAGCAATCACCTAACATGTTTCCTGGCAATGCTGTGCAATTAAATCACCTTTCAATCAGCTTGCTGAGGAATCCAGAGATGGAAAGTGATTTAATATTAGGAGTTAATTACTAGAATGCAGAGGAAGGCAGTCAAATGTTATGTTAGCATACCAGACATATGACAATGCCTTAGCCACAGACGTCACATACGAAGCAAGGGGCCACATCAGGAAAGTGACTTGGCAACACAGAGAGGAAAATGATCCTCAAGTTCTCTGTTTCCCCTTTTTTTCCCCCCCTTTGTGGTCATGGTCATGCTACTTGAGGTGATCACCTCCTTTAGCAGCCAAAATATCTGGAATTTCAGTCACCTGTACTAACAGGCTTCACTGCACAGTTGTGTCTGCTTGGGGACTGATAATGACACCTACTCAAGCAGTGTGTCACAGCACGGAAATGGCCCAAAAGGCTTATCAGAGAAAAGCAGTTCTGAAGATCTTGACCTCTGCAGAGGCCTCATCCTGCTCCCTTTGAAATGTAGCAAGGCTTTGCAAAGTGTTAACAGGTCAGATTCCTTTTCTTCCCCTACATCTTTACCTCTGTGTTGCTACCAGAAGGGGAAGCTCCACAGCCCACCCCTTGTTCTCACGGACTCATTCAGCCATAAAAGACCGAAGAAAAAGGCTGGCTACTCCACCTAATAAAAAAGGAAATTAACATCATTTGGTTGAGCTAGTGCTAGGAAAGTGATGAACTGAGGACACGGTTTTTCAACTGACAGCTAATTGTAGTGAGGGAGAAAACTCATATAGGAGAGGACACGGGCGAATTCAGACCGAGGAACTGTTACATAGCTATGTATAAACTCTAAGTCTACAATACCGGAGATCAAAATAAAATTATCTTTGAGAAATTACAAGGAGTTTTTCCATGTACATTGGAATTTACAAATGCCTGTGTACATTGGTGCACATATATGTATTTTTGTTTCATATCATTAAAGAAGTTGAAAAAAATCTACTTCGGTGCACACACTCTTTCTAATGAAATAACAGCCGAACTGTTGTTCTGTAGCAAATGCAATGATGACTTGAAAACTATTTTGAATCAAAACTTACCAATAATACTTCCATCATTCATTTTTCAAAGACAGTTTGTTTAGAAGTTAACAGTCCACAAAAAATAATTGAAAAGGTAACTGATTGTTTCCTCTCTCAAATATCAAGACAATGCCTCACAGTTTTCCTTAACACATGCTGTAAAGGATTTATGACACAGCTCAAGCTTATATTTTTTCCCCTGGTGTATTAGATAGCATTATTGTTAAATTTGGGCCAGACAGCATAGTAAAAGGAGTCTTCTTAATTTTATTTTATTTGTAATTAAGAATAGGTAAAACTTCAGCCTTGCCTTTTTCAAACTGAGAAATACGTAATGAGAAAAGGAGACTTGAAATGTGTAATACACATGCACACATATAAAAATGCTTTTATAAACAAGAAACTTCACAGACCTGTAACTAGAAAATATGAAAGAGATTTTTTGATGGAATAGATTCTTCAGCACACTCTGCTTGCCAGGAAGGCTGGATAATATTATGTTTAGATAAGACAAAAGAAATTAGTCCAATCAAAATTTGGACTTTCATGTATTTGTAAGCTAATCCAAAAAGACATCAAGCTGACTCATTCCACAGGTAACTCAGCCCAAAATAAGTCCTAACAGCTGTTCTCAGTGAAAACCAGACAGATGAAATAAGAAAAGTAATCTCATGCATCTGCAAACTGAACTCTAATTAACATCCTTTGGAGGTCTCCTGCTCCCTAAGAATTCCAGTCTCTATGCAAAGAACCTCTGAGGAAAACATCTTAAAAAAAAAGCTCTCTGGAAGGAACAGCACATTACAGTATCAGCAGTAGTTGCTTTAAGGGGCTTGGGGTGAGAGCTATCAAAAAGCGAGGAAGAAAAAAGGTTAAGTATATTCTTGTTTTGTACGTAATGTAAATGTAGCATTTTGAGCATGCAGCTTGACTTAAAGACGGCCTGAAATAACTAGTGCTACTTTAGTCTTGCAGTAACTCTAACCACTGACTACATCATGGAGGAATTTGCAACAATATGTTAACCAGGACATTTTGTCGCAGGTACTTGGCCAGCTCAGCCTACTGGCAGAAGGAGGCTGCCCAGCACCACCCTTCCAGTGCCACAGCACTGCCCCTTTCCTGCAGTCTACCACCGCCCTGGCGTGGGGCATGGAGAAGGAGGCCAGTGCTTCTCAGGTGCTAGGGGACTAATTATGGGAAACAGAATACCTGGGAAAGGGAGGCCACAGCCAACATAACTCACACCACCCACTTCTGACTGCCCAAAGGGGCTGTGGTGTAGGTTCACTGCTCTGGTGACAGCTGCTGCCTGTTCCTGATTGTAATCTTTCCAAGACTCCTGATACCCTTCCCTCATTGCATGTGTGTTCTCACCAAGAGACAGTGAAAGAATGAAGATGGCACTGAAAAAAATCTTGGTTGCAATGAAACTGGGTTGTTCCCACCCAGCTTGTTCCCTGTTCACTCTTGGAAAGGAGAGAAAAAATAAGTCAGATGAGTTGCCTTCATGGCCCATAAACAATATGGGCATTTCCATTTTATAAAATGTTGGTTACTCTTGGCACTTGGAACTCAGCTTTGAAACCTTAAATGAAAGAAAAGAGAAAACATATCTACCTAAATATACAAGGATATATACTTAAAAGTTCTGCTTTTCAGAATCATACCTTAAAAATTATGTCTTGTCTCTGCTCACACTTGTAGATGAATTTTCTGTTCTGAGGGAGTGTGGTTGAACTTGCAGCTCATAAATTAGATCTGTTGCCTAATGCCATAGCCATATCAAATCATGCCCTCCTTATTGCAAGCCAGATAAGCAGTGAAGCATATCTTCTGCTTCCCTGCTTGGAGGTTTGCAGCTCTAGCACACAGTCCATGTTCCCTCCACCCTCTCAAGTACCTGTCCTGAACTAAGCATTTCCAAAACTGGACTACACACCATGACAAAATAAAATAAAATAATACTGAATTATTTAGGCAGACTGAACTTGAGTAACCAAAATGTTAAGCCAAGCAAGTAAGGTAGTAGGAACTAAATGCATATTTATTAATAATAGCAATTAGTGAAGTTACTATTAATAAAGAGATAATTGCTATAAAATCTAATGATACTTACAAATATGTTACTAATGTGAGGAAGTGACCCTGGAAAATGAGTTTAAGTTAATGGTTGAGATCTTTCTACTGCTAATTATTATTTTTCTTTCTGGGTATTAATGTTGCTCCAGCATCATCTGATAAATCTAGTGGGATTGTGATCAGTTCTTTAAATGGTATCTTTGGATCATATGTGGTCCCAAGAGCCATGACACTCCACTGTACGTAATTTATTTCCACAGTGAGATGCGCTGACTCTCCATAATATTTCTTTCCTTTTAACATCTGACTAACATTCAATTTGGGACATAAGTACTCCGATACATCATTTTTCCCTGATGGCACTGCAGATTAGAACTAAAGGGCACCGGCTGAGTTTGTGAGTACCATGATGCTCTGGGAACAGGTTGGGTTGGAGCGGGGGGCACTGAGCAACCTGGGTTGCAAGGGGACCGGAGGGTTGTGCAGCAATGTGGGGTTCTGCATCATCCATGGGTGCTGCGGATCAAAATGTCTGAGCAGAGTTCTGGTAAGCCCCAGGCTGGGCCTACACTGGACTTTAAAAATCCAACTTGCTCTCTTCGGTGAGAGCTGCATGGCTTAGGACTCAAATATGAGGATGTCTGTTATATCAGGAGAAAAGCAGCAAAAGATCATTATGTATAAGTGTGAGCATGTAAAATCCATTGTAACAATCATTTAAAGAAATTATCAGGATGTTTTCCTGGCTGCCTATCCCGTAAAGAAATCACAACCTGACTATATGAAGACCCATAGGAAAATAATGTACACAAAAGCAGTAAATCCTTGAAATACAGGATAGCATATGGTTTGTGAATGGTTTTTTACAGTTTGTACTGCTTCAAAAATGAACTGTGTTCTTGTGACAGTATGCAGCACTTGGAACAAGACTAAAAGCATTACCGAAGTATTTCACTTGTCTTTAAACCCCTGCAGACCCATTGAAGTCAACAGGGTTATGCAGCTGTATCTCTGAATGCAGTGTTAAGCCCTTGGTATCTACAGAGTCAGGCTAAGTATGTGCTTTTTCTAAATGCTCCAGAAGGAAACCCAACTCTTTTTTTTTTTTTTCTAAAAGGCCATAATCAATACTCTTGAATCTATTTTTCACCTGTTTCTTCTCACTTTATGCCTATTCAAATAAATCAAACCTACCTTGTAAAGATCCACTAAAACAGCTTCTGGGAACAATGCTCTCCATTTCATATTTGGTATGAGAACAGTGTACTCTGTACCATGGTGTTACTTTTGTGATGCGTGCCCTGAAAACTGAGTTTCAGGGGAACTAAATTTTTCATGGCTCTTTTATATGGGTAAGTATGGCTGAAGTGTCAAGAATGCAGCCTCTTATCACTGCATCTGAACCCCCTGATCAGCAAATCTGATGGTGTTCTATAGCATTCTGTTCCTCATTCTAAGTTTTGCTACTAATATATCCAAACCACTTCCCCTCTGGAATCCTTGTTATACGCCTCCCTCCCTGACTCTTACCATCAAGTGATGCTGCAGGATGGGAGTTTAGGTTATAAAACAGCAGATCAAATAAGAAGGCATTTTTCACCAACTCTTTTATCTGTACTGGAATATCCGTTTGATAATACAGACAGAGGACAAGATGGGGTAGTTGACTGAATCAAATTATTGCAAAACACAATTGAAGGGAAAAGGTATATGCCTCAGTCAGACATGACATAAAAGCAGTCATATTGTAAGTATCTATCACCTTCTCCAGTAGGACTCATTCTATGAAGTGACACTCTTGTTCCAGCCACAGGTTCACAGGTTACTCTGAGTTGGAAGGGACCCACAGGATCATACAGTTCAACTCCCAAGTGAACACCCACCCAGGGATCAGACTCACAAGCGTGGAACCATGGGCACCATGCTCCATCCACCCAAGCCTCCCACCATCTAGACCACGTCACTGAGTCCTGAACTTCCTTTCCCTAACAACCAAACCATCTTGACCTATCTCAGCCTGGCAATTTCATTCGCTGACCCACTCAACAAGTAGAAATAATATTATAATGGAATTTTGGGATATCCTTTATTACCATTTGAATTAATTGTTGGGTTTTCCAAACTTTCTGATTTTCCCCAGCACAGCATAGCTCATGGTGAAGGGACTGGAGCAGAAGTCCTATGAGGAGCAGCTGAGGGAGCTGGGGTTGTTTAGCCTGGAGATGAGGAGGTTCAGGGGAGAATCGACAACTACCTACCAGGAGGTTGCAGTGATGTGGGGGTTGGTGTCTTCTCTCAAGCAACCAGCAGAGGGACAAGAGGGCAGTGTCTTAAGCTGCACCAGAGCAAGTTTAGGTTTGACATTAGCAAGAAGTTCTTTACAGAGAGAGTGATTGGCCATTTGAATGGGCTGCCCAGGGAGGTGGTGGAGTCATCATTCCTGGAGGTGTTTAAGGAAGAGACTGGATGTGGCACTTACTGCCACGGTGTAGTTGACAAGGTGATATTAGGTCAAAGGTTAGACTCAATGATCTCAGAGGTCTTTTCCAAGTTGTTGATTATGTGATTCATTCATACCTATACAGCTCCAGAGAGCAACCAACGCACCTTAAAACTCTGGAGTTCAATATACATGGTCTCAGGAGCTTTATTTGTAAAAAAACCCAGACAGACCATCACCGAGTTGAAAACCACCTTTTGCTTTATTGGGGTAATTGTACTTATTCCAATTTTATGGAATGAAAAAAAGGAAAGAAGAGAAAACTAAACTGACCTTGAAGCAGATTGATACTAAAGCAGAACTATGAAATTAACTCACATCTTTTGATGTCCAGTTTAGAGCCTGCATCACATCAAATGAGAAGAAAAATCTTTACAGAAACCTGAAAAGCCACCTGCATGTTCCTTTCAATGAAGAAAAGCCAATCCCTTTGACCGCTGAAGCCAAACCAAACAGCATACACAGAGATATTACTAAGTCTCTTAGTGGTGAGCCATAGTTTATGCTATTTATCAGCTTTGCTGCAAAACTAAGTGCCCGTTACAAAAAGACAAAACCAAAACCCAAACCAAAGAATTCCAAGAACTTACACAGACTTAGTTTGCATACTTCACTGCATCTACTCAACTCAGAAATGTAAACCCTTCTTTATGGGTTGGATTTGAATATAATCATCACACCATTTTCCCAGTTTCCTAAACCACAACAATTACCATGATTGAAAAGAGGTTTATAGGTGAGGCAGTTTAAGAAGCAGCACAATAAACTGGCTTTATAGTGTAAGAACATGTCACGTCTGTAGATGGATCTGGTCTCGTAAGCTATATTCAGGGTTATTTTGGGAGACGAGTGGGTAGAGGAGGAAAGACTCAGATCCAACTGATACTATATAGCATGAGAGCAAGGCTAGCTTTATTTTGCAACCCATTATTTTCATACGAACATGAATCAAAGAGATAAATGATGCCAATTTCTTCATAGCTGACTTGTTACAGGACATTGTGAGTCTTTGCTGATGACTCCTTGAGGTTGGATACTACCATGATTAAGAATTGGGAGGATAGAGGTCTGAGACCTTTCAAAGGAAACATTTTGTTCAGAACAGTTACAAGAAAATAAAGTTAGCATTACAGTAACTTTAACAACCCAACCTGGATAATGGTCTATTCATGCAGACAGTGCTTTTGCTATTTTAAATGAGGGAGATAAACTTCACATAAGATGGGGAGCTGAGATAACCAGCTATTAGGTCTTGGGAATGAGAAAGTTGCCAGCTTGAGAAATATGAGTATCTGTGGAAATGCTCTGGACAAGGAAGGAAGGTGAAGTTATTAGCAGGTGAGGAAAAAAAAAAAAGGGCCCTTTGAAATTTACTTTTTGTTTGTGGCATGGATAAATGAATTAATGAATCTCAGATGCTTCGATACTCTTGGAAGTCTACTGAGATAAATTTTGATCTTATGCTAAAGCAGGCTGTCAGCAACAGTATTCTGCACTGTCAGTTAATCCAAAAAGACTGGTGGTCATGCCTACCACCACCGTCAGCAGGAAAAGTTCTACTGGCTTCATTGAGAGTGAAGCAAAGACATAGCTCTACACCACGTGAGCACCTTGCTGCAAAGGCAGATAAAAAGCATTCCTTGAAGGCAAGTGCAGGTTTTGTGGGAAGTCCATCTGCTTTAGTGACAAAATCTTAAATTTCCTTATTGCCGAGACTAAACCGAGATAAACCGAGATAAAACTGAGATGAAAATAACTCAGTTCCTTAGAAAGTATGCTGTGATGGGATGTATTTTAAAATAAAGCATCCTTTTCTTTTGTTATCTGCTCTAGCTCTTATCACCAGCATCTAGCACTTGCTGGTGTGACAGGATCAGAACAGATCCCTTTGGAACCTCCAGTATTGCAAGGTATCTGGCAGAGGTATCACCATATGTGGTGAACCTTCACGGAAGGATTTTAAGTGAATCATGTATTCATGTATTTGAGAACAACTAGAGAGTTTCATTATTCAAAGCACTCAACAATTTCCATTTCAGTGCAAGTGAAAAGGTGAAAAGCACTGAGAAATCTCTTATGTATTCAGAGGTTTTTAATGCACACAGGTATCAATAGACCAACCTACACACCTCAAGAGCTAAAATCATGTCTCCATCCTAGAAGAGCTTTGAAGAAAAGTTATGGACTAGACTAATGAGAAGACTCTGTTTTCTAGAAAAGCTATATAGAAAATGCCTGCTTTTCCTCAAAATACGTTTTCCAGGGGGCAGGTCAGTGGCAAGTCATATCATGTAACCTGGGAGATGATCTCTGTTTTCTAGCCTCAAAGAAGGGAAAACCATATAAGCAAACAACCTCCTCCATGTGCACCATACAAAAGAGATCACTGAGAAAGGTTTAATGGATTCAGCTTGTCAAAATGATGAAGCTGGAAAAGCTTTCACAGATTATGTACATGACAAAAACTTTAGCATAATGTATATAGTGCAGAGTGGTTTTTGTCATGGCAAAAAGGAAGGAATATCATTAATTTAGACACTAAGTGTAAGGTTCTGCTGAAAATCTCCATGGGATAAATCGCAGAAATACAGCATTGACCAGACAAATGGAGCCAGGCAAGTCCCAGTTCTTGTTAGAAGTTATCGAAAGTGCCATTGAGTTTTTAAAATCTGTCATCTCTGGTAGATGATAGGAAAAGGGTTGGACTGTTTTCTTCAGATCTACAAGCATCTGGCTACAGTCTTGCTGGGGCATATACATGATTGGAATTGAAAATGAGCTCTTTTAAAAGTGCTTCTTAAAGGGACCCTATTCATACAAAGTACTTCCTCCCCAAATCTTTTATGGGAAAAAAGCTCATTATGGTCACACAGACAAATGCTGTATAATCTTTCACCCTGTCCACTAGCAATGTGTTCAATCCAATTTACAGCACTTCCCGCTATTCTACTTCTGGACTCCCCACACAGCTCTCCTAAATGCATACCCATCCTGACCCACTGCTCCCCACCGGCTGCTCTTTCAATTTCAGGCTTCCCTGGAGCACGGACTGCCATTCATGCCTAATAGCAAGGTGGAGCAACTTGATTAGACAACTCTGAAAAGTGAAATTTCTGAGCCTTTTTTAGACACAGAAACACCGTAATTAAGACACACATTATTGTATGTTGGAATGCTCTGAGATAAGGATGAGAATGGCTTTCACTTCAAGAAATGCCATTTTGTACCCATGACAATGTATATTCGTCTGAAAAACAAAAAATTCCGATTGAAGCTCCTTTAAATTCCTCAGCTTGCTCACAGATCTTTGCATCCACTCCCATGTCAGTGCTAAGGGCAGTAGAGTCTGGCAATTAGTAGACAGGAATTTTCAAGGAATCATTTACTTGGCAGATTCACACCCTTATCTGCGTTTGGAAAATCCACCAGCAGATTGCAGATTTTTTCCCAATGCAGCCCAATCTTTTCATCTACCTTGGGCAATGCTGCTCACTAAGCATGTACAATCTGCCTTAAGTAATCGACATTTGAAGCAGGGGTGCCTAGGTGGGATCAAGCAATACAACAGATCATGTCACACAATTGGTATATAGCACTGTTTTAGCATCCTGACTGGATTAATGGAAAACCATTGAGTCTTCAAACCATGTACTCAAGTCCATGCTTAACTTCAAATGTGTTAATGCAATGGGATTCAAGCATGTAATTAAATTCAACCTTTACTTCAGGTTCCATTTAACAGAAATGGACTTATGCATGTGCGTAAATGGTTTGCTATGTAAAGACAATTTATCAACCTGAAGTAAGAATTGGGAAGAACAGATGAAGACATCACTGTGATTTGGATAAATACGGGATTAGAGGGGCGAAAAATGTTACTCTGCAATAATAAAAGACAATGACTTCTTTTGGAAGACAAAAACCATTTTTGCTGCAATACTAGTTTTATAAACACTCTATAACTTCCTAGTTAGAGATGCACTTTGATTTTCTCTTACTGCTTTTCCTTAAGCTGGTCTTATACGTATGTTCATCACCATTTGGAGAAGGTCAGGCCAACTCCTGGGCTGAATCCTTTGCCTGCACAAGGAAGGCGAGAAGCATGTGCAAAAAGCCATCTCCCAGAGCACTTACCACCTACTGGGTAACCTCGGATGTGAGCTGATAGTTCAGTCTCTGAAAGTATATGGCCATGTGATTTTTAAAGCAGCCCGTTTGCTTTGACTAGAGTAAAGCCTACCTGCTTAGCTGTTTGCGCAAAGCAAACACACAAAAGGCCATGACTACAGCCAGTGCAAACTCATTTGTAAAACTAAGTGAATATTCATGGCCTTTTTGCCTGGGGGGTATTCATGGCCACACAGTTGTTCTTTTATTAGGTGTAAGTGGCCTTTCTGGGTGACACTGAGAAACAGTGCATCAGTGCTCATCCCAAGGAAATATTCCTATCTGCCAGCTTCCCTCATCTGCCCATACACAGAGAAGGAGCAGAGGTGAATCAGAATGACTGAGCAGGACTGACAATAGAGCTTGCATCAAAGGTAGTATTTCTCTGTCTCTGAAATGCAGACATTTTTCAAGCCTTTCTCCCTGAAGGAATTAGGATTAGACTTCAAAGCTGCAGAACAAAACAGAGTCATACAGGCACACAATTATTGGACTAAGTCCATGGACAATGATACCAAGGGGTTTAACGTTCATGAGATCTTTTCAGGCTATTGTAGTATCCTTTCTGTTCTGAGAGTTCTCTTTCCAAAGCAAGCCTGCAACCCCTCTGGTAGCTGCTGCTGTATTAGCTGGCATGACAGTACCATGTGTCCCCAGGCTCACCGGTGGTATCATATTCCCACTAGAAAGATTCAGTATGCATCTTTCATGTTTCTTAATAAAGGAATGGATTACAAGGTACTAAGAGTATCAGATATAACCCCACCAGTCCCTCTTTCACCCCAATTCTCTTCTCCCAAGATACTCATTACATTAACTCTAAATTAATTTATCTTAGGTAAACAGCACAGAAATACTATAAACAGAATCGACTTCACTTGTAACACTTTTTTTCTTTTACATTCTTTACAAACAGAAGTGGAAAAAAATATACGTACATAACGGCAAATGTTCTCTCACTATTTTTCTTTTTTTCTGTTTTTTAAAACTGTTTTTATCTTATATAAACAGTGGTGATGGAACTATAAACACCATTATTCCACCTCCATGTTAATACTCTTATTATCTTGCACAAACAGAAGTGAACGAATATGTACATGACACCAATCAATCCTTAGGGAAAAAAAAAGGAGAGAGAAGTTTTTATCTTTTATAAACAGCGGAGGAAGAACTTAATGAATTCAAAATGTAGTTTTCCTGTTTATACTATTATGATCCGAAAGTAGAAACCAGATGATGTATATTCAACATAGTGCAAGCAGTCGGTTATGAAATACTTTCTGTTGACTTCAGGAGTAAATGCAGCATTAGTGAAACCTGCAGGTCTGAGGGATCTGAAAACTGGTGAGCTGACCTCAATCACAGAGCAGGGACTGTGCTGTCTTCTGTGATACTTCTGCCAAAGTTCTTCAGCGCCTTCCTTGAAAGGCCACCCAAGATAAAACCGGATAGCTCAATCTCTATGGTGAACCCTTAGTACTTGGTTTTTCTGGTGAGATTGCCAGATATAGGGAAGTAATTAATACAGATGTGTTTTGTGTAATGTGGACACCTGCTACTAGAAACTGGGCTCAAACCCCTAAGTTATTTCACAGAGGCCACCCAGCAGCTGTTTGACAGTAATGACTTTGGGGCATGATTGACCTAGGTCAGATTTAAACATGTAACTTCAAGCTGAT
>WEKX01018159.1:189589-247733 GCA_013390025.1 Pitta sordida | reverse complement strand
AAATATAGAAAAACAGGGCTCTGAAGGAAGCTTAAAGAAATCTCGTTTGCTGTAAATCTTCTGTTGACCAGTGAAACACAAAGTTTAAATGTTTTCACCAAAATCTATAAAAAATACTTATACATTGTGGATCTCCTCAGGGCCTCTTGTCCTTTTAAATTCTAAGAGCAAATTAGATATATTGCATTAGGTACAGAACACCAGATCAGCATTCCTGCTGAGCAGATGGAGCACAGATGGAGGACGCACCTGACCCCAATGCAAGAGAAAAAGGAATTGGGATGACTTAGAATCAGTTCTAGGCATTGGGATGTCAAATGTTGTGACACCCAGCTTTCTATTCACCACTACTACAAGGGCCGCCCCAAATGCTCATGAGGCAGATTTTGAAGTGCTGTGGCTCACAGTTCGAGGCAATAAACCAATTTGTGGTGATGGTTTCCTAGAATATGTTTGACAATAAACTGTTATGGTTCAGAGGTTGCTTCAAAAGAATGTCAGATATTTGTAGAATTGGGATAGAGCACTCAGCTTGAGCAGATGTCTTTATACTTAGCCCTATCCGCGCCCATGAGTCAAAATTCTTGGTTTTCCTAACTACCTGAAATGAATCTCTCTCCCTTGTACCCCAGTGCCATAGCAGAAACTGTACAGCCAGAGAAACCTGGGCTTTCTCACCACCCAGTCACCCCCCATGGCCCCAAATTCTGGACTCATTCTCTTCACCTTTTTAGGTACTTGTGTAGTCCACACAAGCAGCTCTCCATTTTCACATTATCTTTAAAAGATCCTTTATAAGTTAGAGAGATGTAAATACAGGTGGGAAATGGTGACACAAAAAACGCCTAAGGCTGCAATCTGCAATGGTATTTTGGTTCCTATTTCCTAGGAATTCAAACCAACTTTATCATCCACTTTATCTGCTAAGAAGAGTGGAAGCTCAATTACCTGAACATCATGCAAAAACACTAATAAGTATTTGGCTAGTCAAAGGTTATTATTGTAGGCATTTTTCATTGGAATAAACAGCCTATAAAAGACACAACTCAATTTGAGATAAATGGAAATTATTCTGTATCTTAAAACAAAATAAAAATTACTGAACTTGAAACTTTAAGTGATCCTTGGATTCCAATCTGCTTATTCTGAAGTGCAAGCACAGGCCTCAGTGTCATTTCCACTATCACTTTCTTGTTTTCTTCTTTCTGTACTACATACCATACGACGGAACATATCACGAAACTGAGTATCATCTGGGTGCACACAACTAGGATGACTTGAGATTTTTCCAATAGAACATATGGCCATTGGAAGATGCCTATTTATCAAAAGTGAAGCACTGAAAATATAACAATTTCAATGAAATTTTGTTTAGGGAAAAAAAATTGAATGATCTGCTACAATCAAGTCAATATTGCATCTCAATGTTACACCTCCTCTAGGGTTTTTTATTCAGATGGAATTGCAGAATAGAAATTAAAAATAAAAGTACAAGTTGGAACAAGTGTAGTAAGTTTTTAATGGACTATCAATTAATTTTTTGGAGTTAAACCAGAGGCCCTTATGCCAGAAAAGGAAGAAAACATACACCAACCCTCCTCCCCCTGAACAAACCCATAGACTCCTACAGTGCTCTGAAAACCTGAAAACAAATCCTCTCTGTTCACATCTAGTTCCGCACACTCGCTAAAACACATAAGAATCAGTTCTGCTTTGTTATGCAAATGAGAGTGGGATACTTGGAGATAGGTCTGTATTTCCTAAATGCCACAGAGCTGCAATGTTTCAGGACCATATGGGGAGTGGTAAGAAGGGGAAATAACAGGGAAGAAATACTGTGGCTTAGTGAGATGGGTATACAGGACCTTCTGCCTAAATGCTACAAATATGAAGTTAAGCACTATCACTGGAGTCCTAGGGCAGCAATAATTTCTGCAGGGGCATCAGTATGTCTGTGGTCTGAGACAACAAGGTCCCTTGCAAAAGGGAGTAAATGGGCTGAGGTTGTACAGTCCCTCTGATTTTTTTCCTGCCACTACAAGACTGGGTCTGCAAAAAAAGTCTTGTCTGGACTACACAACTAAAGGATAAGTGTGTCCCTCCTGACGTTGACTTCAGCATGGCCTGGGCTTCTAAGTGCTTCAGGGTCGGATGGGTCTGTTTCCTAAAGCATTGCTACTGAGGCCAGGCCTCCTTATGCAGAGTTAGCACAAGGATCAAAGTGTTTCAAAGCATGGAAGCATGGCAGATACCACACAGAAATATAAACTGAAGTTAAACTCCCCATACTAACTCTCAAATCTCCTTCCTGATAAAATGCTAAGCCTCCAGCTCTGCACTTGTCTAAGCAGTATGGCTCTTGAAGAAGAAACACTACATTCTGCTCTGACTCCTTGGGGGGAAGACTCACCATTCCCATAGCAATCAGAAAATGAGAGACACATGAGGACATAGTTCAGGCATGAGAAAACCTTACCCTAATTGCTGATTACTAAAGTACCATAATGTGCTAGAGAAGAAAGGATTCCTGAGAACATCAGGACAGGACATTAGCAGATTAATATTAATCTCTAGAGTTCCAGATTCATTTCCTGTCCATGCTAATGTCCTCTTGATTACTGCAGAAAACAATCACACAAAAAAGTTCAATTACAAACACGAGAAGAGACTTAAAATATTAACATTTTTGAAGCTTTCAACCAAATATGTATAATTAAATGAAAACCTAGACTGATGCAATATTAAAGTTGATATTTTAATTGTACACAGATCATGGAGTTGAACAACAAAATTCATCAGTACACTTAATCACACTGGGCCAAATCCTGCTGTCAGTTACATTGGCATAAACTTGGAATATCCTTTCTGAATCTTCACACTGAGTTTGCATCATTGCACAACTAAAGATCTATATTCAAAAGGTGGCCTCATTTTGTCTATCTAACCTTGCACTGTGTAGTCAGACTTGCATATGCACTGTCAACTACCCACCAGAACCACAAGCTGTTGTTTTCCTGCAGAGAACAACGTGATGAACCCCAAAAGCTTTTGCACCTATAAACAGCCCTGTTTGTGAGTTAAGTGTAGCCACCAAGTGTGCTTGCCTGCACAAAATTGCATGTGAACAAACTTCGCTTGAAGCGCATCTAAAAATCTGGTATAATATGTCCTCATTCTCTTTTCAAAGACAACATAATTTAAAACAGGAGAAAACAGAATAATAATGTACTTTATTGGAATAAGTAGGTCATCAAAAAATAAATGCACCTACGTTTATTGGAACGTCTAGTCCTCATAAATGGCTTAATGGATTTTTTTCAAACTTACTGAAACATTATTCACCTCTGAGTTTAGAACAAGCTTGAGAAATTTCAGCCAAAAAGGTAATTGTTTCAGAAAGTTATAAACCACCAAAGATAGGGGTCTTGCAATAAAAGTGCTGTCTCAACCATAACTACAATAAATACAGCTAATGAATAAATGCGGTCTGGCAATAACAAATAAAATATGAAAAGTCTAATGTTGCCTGCACAAAATGCAGAAAGGTAATTGAGTAAATGTCAAATGAATGATGATCCTGTCTTCCGAAGAATTCATCTCAGTGCAAGACTCAGTGAAGGGCCTCAGAACCCAAAATCAAGACAGCTATTACTATTTTCAAGTCAAGTAAAACCTCTCCTCATTTATTAACAGCAGTTGTCTTCAAAGCCTGCAAACAATAATGATGCATCATGATCACATATTACTGCAAGTCTCTGCACTGGTAATCTCTAGCTGAAACACAGACAAGACTCTACCTGCTTTCTCTTCAACAACTTCCTGTGCTCAAACAGGAAACACAAGCACCCCAATACTATTCCAGTGGTAACTCTTTCTGTGCTTAACTCCTGTCTTAGTCATCTTGGGTATCTGTAGTATGATTACGTGTATACATCACATCTTTATGCTCTAGAACTGTACAGACAGACTCAGTCACATTATCGTCTTATGACACAGTCACAAGTCCCTGTTTATGTACATGGAGGTGCAGTCTCAAAACCCCTTGCAAAAGGGTAAAATTGTTTTAAATTTGATTCAAATTTCCACTGTAAATAACCAGAAAGTGCGCATTCCCTAGTGCCATCTAAATGCCACCAAAATTTTCCTCTACCAATCTTTGAAAACTATAGTGGAGGAATACTGGGAGTAAAACTAATCCTACCCCACTTGGATTCAAGATACAGAGAGAAAAAGACAGGAGAAGCTTCAAAATGACCACTGATTCTGCCTTGAAATCCAGCCATATCCATACTTTTTGGTTTAGTTGTGGAATGTGATACTTCAAATAAAATGTTGTTCTTCACGTCCCAAGGCATCTTTTAAGGAGGATTTGGCAACTGACAGACATATTGTTTATTCCTCAACTACCTGAATGTTAAAAACTTCTCCACCAAAATAAAGTAACAAAATCAAACAAATTCCCAATTGTGATAAACTATAACAAGTTGATCAACTTGTGAAATTGTATTTGAAAAGGAATTAGAACTCAATTTCACACCTGATACTTATACTTTCCAGGTAGTGAAGTCAAGGGAGAATTGGAATGAGGAAAAGATCCTTGAATCATCTCAATCTTTAAAAAAAGGAAAGGAAGATGCTGTTAGGGATGCTGGACCATCAATTCTTTACACAATTCTGCTGAACTTTGTACAGTGCAAAAAAAGGAAAGAAAGTACATAACAAAATAACTTTCAATCACCGTAACGAGTGTTGCACTTGCAAACAGTGCCACAGTTACTTAAACATTAAACTAATAAAGCTCTAGTTCGATCAGAGTCCTCCTCAAATCCTACATCTAAGCAGCCATTTGCAGGTGTTTTACTAGCTAAAATCCCACAATTGTCTCATTTTGTAATTCATTCTGCTCTACACTTTGTATTTATTTCCACCTTCATCTCTCTTCAAAAACCTTGCTTCGTGAGTTGCCAGAGAACTAAACTAACTCACTCACTCTGCCAAACAAAGTGTAGGAAGAAATATAATTCAATGATTGTGTTGTCATCACACTTTTTCAATTAAAAGGTTGCCAAAACCTATTTCTTGCTATTTTTAGGGGTTCTGAATTGTCATTATTCTGATTTAAGGCCTATTGAAGCTGGTGTGAATTTCTCTATCAAACTCAATTTCTTTATATGGTTCTTCAGGAAAATATAGTTAAATAAAATATGTATCTAGGAAATGATGGTATGTTATTTAATCTTTTAACTATCCTTGTAACATGCCATTTAAAGCACTTGAAACCACTTTCCAAGTTATGAAAACTCCCCAATTCTTGCAAAATGTCAAGTTTGTTGAATTCCTCTTTGCCTAACTCCAAGTNATTCTGCGGTCCTGGTTCTCTCTCTTTGGTCCATAGGTTTTCACCATGGTCAGTCCAATTCACAAGCAGCAGCAGGATGCCTGGAAGAACATCTCTACCCCTTCTCTCGTGGGCCTGGGGGCCTTCAAATCTCTCAGCCTCCCGACGCAGGTTCTGAGCTGGCACGCTACATCTTACTACTGAACTTTTTTTTCTTCTCTCCCAAGTATGTTATTTGCAGAGACGCGTTTATCTCTACTCTATAACCTTGAAGGCCCTGGCAGCACAGAGAGAGTCCAGGCAAGAACTGAGTTGTTAACCCCCTCGCTACCAGAGCAGCAGAAAACCCCCTAAACCATAACAGTGTTTCACTGGAAAATCTCTGTACTTTTTGCCTGATTCACCAGAATAAGTGTATCTATGGCTTTGCAATTTGTAAATTTTTCTTTAGATGTTTTATGATTCAAAAACCTCGGAGAATGAGACCTGTTACAAGGAGTGACATTTCCATTTAATTTGGTTTAAAAATCTGTGTTTGAAATTTTAGAATATCAACACCCCTAGAAAATTACTTGACCACACACAGGGGTAAAACTCTTACTTACATGAATTATCACAAAGGGCCGGGTATTATGCAAGTGTAACTTCACATGTTTCAACTAAGATCTAAATAATCATACTGATTTTACAACATCTAAAAATGTGGCCAGACATTCTTTTGGCTAGTCAATATGCCATTTCAACAGCTTGAACTTGGTGTTTTAACATTTCCTTCTTGCTTGATACTTAGAGCCATCTTTTCTCTATCAGTGTCACTAAATGCACCACTTGGAAGCACATAATAGTCAAAACATTACATAAAGTAGTGTTTTTCTCTGTGCCTGGACTGGTGACGTAGGTATCTTCTTCTGAGAGGCTGTTTATCGAGCCGAGCTATGCTGCCTGTGGAATGGCTGAAGGTCAAATTGCAGCTGATGTGTCTGCTCAGTATTTCAGTGAATGTGAAGCCCACACCAAGCATGCCACCCTTCAAATCCATCTCATCCCTGCTCAGCAAACCTAACACAATGACAATATTGTGGCTTTCAGTGCAATACTCATTGTACAGGCTCGCTCTATCCTTTACAAAGTTATTGTTTTTCTAGTTCCCTCATATTTATACCCTCTTCTCAATTCTTACGTACTTTTTGGTACTTTGAAAGAAGCAGACTGGGGCCATATCACCCCTCACATGCCTCATACAGGAGAAGCCTAGAGGGCATTCACAGCTCTGGTGGGTGAGCTGGCAAGCCTTGGAGGTGGCAACAAAGATCTTTAGAGAAATTGTCATAATCAAACGTAACAGCAGGCAGCAACCAGAATTTTAAAAGGCATCCAGTGCCAAAGGAAAGCCCCTAACCTGCTAATGTGCTCTTGAAAATACCTTCAGGCAATCAATGACATCTTTAAACATCTAAATGCTTTTGATAATCTGGCATCCAACAATTACATCCCTCCATTGCAGAGTTTCTGTAAATGGGAAAAGTGACAACAGTATGAATGTGTTGCCAAACACAACATACAAAACACTATTGTAAGGCCTGAGATTCATCTCTCATGCTGAATAACAAAGTATGATCCAGAGAGGCTACGCTGCCCATCATGCAGCAATCCACTATCTGATTCTAGGCATCAGATCATCCTGCATGCTACGGAAATACCTGCAACCTATTTTCCTGCTGTATAAAACATAGGTATCTCTGAAGCTCCAGACACCATTTGCCTGAGGCAAAATTTCCATTTGCTTCAAGGGTTCAGAAAGTATTGTTCATTTACTTTATTAAGGCATTTGTTCCAGTTTCAAAATATAGCAAATCTGAGAACCAAGAAATGTGCTTAGTCAGTTAGATGTCTGGATATCACCAAAAGTCAGGATGGCAGGCCATTTTGAGTCCCTGTTTTATGGGAGGAAATCACAGTTGAGGACATTGTTTCCCTTAGCAAATAATGTTTACAATTCAAAGGATCTAAATAGGTTCTCCAACCAGAGATAAGAAAAAAATGACAAAGCCTAAAACCAATGATTAGGTCAGATTAGCAAATGGTTAAACCTAGTCAGAAATCAGGGCTGTTCTCTACTTTAATTTGATTTTGCTCTCTACAAAAAAGCACAAAGCTCTTCCCTTACAGAGACCTAAATATCAGCTACGTATTCCTAAAGCATTATGAGACTGAAGAAAGGATTCAGGAGAGCTTTCTTCTTTCTTCTCTAAAGCTCTTTATTTATCTGGCTGGGATCAGGTAAAACACTGTCATTAGCACTTGTGCAGCTCAGAAGTCCTGGGTGCATCGTGCCCACTGGCATCTCCGGACTCCCAAGGGGGATGACTGTCTGTTGAAGAGCAATGCCAGCCTCCTCCTATTCCCCCACTCCTGCTGGCACCCTGAGGCAAGCATCTGGGAGTGTACGCTGCCCCTCTCTGAAGCAGGTGCAAAGAATGGTAGTCAGTGTGTTTGCTCCCCATGAGCCTGCTGCAGGCAGACAGAAAAGCCTGGAAATCCCTCCAGTAACCCTCCTGGGGGAGAATGAGAATTTAGCCAAGTGCACTTAAGACCAAAATTGTTGCAGAAAGGAGACACATACACTTGGTAAAATCTGTCTGTAACATTCCCTCCTATCCTCCCATTACTGTGGACCGATCTGGATTTCTAAAGAGTATAATTATGTCTTGCACAATGATTATGAGCTTTGGGAGCTCTCAGAGAAAATTTCCACACTGCACATGTGGCCATTGGCTGACATACCAAACACAGATCACTCTATTTTTTATTTATTTATTTTTAAACTCTGAATTTTGCTGA
This sequence comes from Pitta sordida, assembly GCA_013390025.1. NCBI lineage: Eukaryota > Metazoa > Chordata > Aves > Passeriformes > Pittidae > Pitta > Pitta sordida. The sequence goes on along the minus strand of WEKX01018159.1, from coordinate 239,554 downwards.
GAGAGAGAGGCCACAGACAGAGGACAGATACCCAAACCCAGGTTCAGGTTCTGCACTACGCTGGTGTGTCCTGAAAGCCAAAGGGAAGAGCCATTAGAATGGCCTTTGTTTTCTAAAACTGTCTCTGTTTACCTTCTCAGTAACAACAGCAGGATATTTAATCTATGTGTACATTACCAACAGACTCCGTACCAAGAATGTATTGACAGATTCTTGACTTGTCCCACTTATTTTATGTTTTCCTTTAACTGCCATACAAAATAGACTCTATCTTCCCTAAAGCAGATGCTCAGAATTCACTGTATGCCCATGCAAACCATCAAGGTTTAGACTCATTGTCAAGCTACCTGGATGCTTTAAAAAAACTCCACTGACTGGCAAAATGCTAAGTGCAAAAATTACTATAATACACTATTCCTTCTTTCTAAATGCATCACTGATGGGCCGGACATCAACTTTGTCAATGGGAGATGCCTTTGTACTGAATACCATTAATGTTTCTCTCAAAAAAAATCCTTCCTAAATGAGAGAACACATTGTCCACTCATGTGAAAATGGCATCACTATTTATCACAAATGATACAGCCAGTCAAGAATAAAAGAAATTATTTCACCTGCATGCTGTGAAAATTTCAAGGCACCTGTTCTTGGTAAAATGGAAGGCATGTAAGAATAGCATCAGTCAGCTTGTACGGCTGAGGGTAATGGACATCATCCTTTTTTCCATCCCAGTCACCATCTTTCCATCTCCAAAGGGCCTCCAAAGATGAAACTGAACTTGACAATCATTCTGCAAGGCAAACTGATTCTGATTCTTCCAGTCACTTTGTAATTCACTGCAGATGGTAAGAGTGAGATGTTTACTAGCTGGCAGGTAATGAGCCTCCTTGTAGATAATAGTGATGGACGGGCAATCTTGCCTGCTGACAAGGAGGCAACTCAACATGGGCACATGGCATTCATCCATGACTTCATGTAAAAGCATAGCTGTGACAACACACATAGGTTATAAACTACCCTCCTCTGTTAATGTCAGCATGCAGCTATACTTCAGCTTTTCCCGTTCACATTTAAGTAGCGTAGAATTGATTCTGATTGTCCATGAAAGTAGAACAGTCAGATTTGTGACCTAATGTTTACTCCTTTATAAGAGGAAACTTGATCTGTTTAAACATCTAGATATCCCCTCTTCCCAGGTAATGCCATTCATCACAGCTGTCAGTGCTTCTTAGAAAGAGAAATGACCCTCAGGCATAGTAAAAAACTCCCCTGGAAGAACTATGTACACCTTTGCCAAAAGAAGAAATACCTCCTTTTTTCACTGGGCTAGTACGTACTTTGTGAAAGGCTCACACACTGAATTCAGCATTCCATTTCCATCCCCACCCCCATATAAAGCAATTCGTATTAAGACCTACACAGTGTCCTGTTTTTTTTTTTTTTAATCTCAGACATAAGGGTAGTGGATTTGGACAAGCTCAGCCATTTGATGAGATATACTTAAGCATCTGGTTCCAAGGGAAAATCAGAGCAATTCAGAAATGCAACAGAAGATAATAGAAAAGCCCTAACTCCATTTCTGTCTCCTTGTAACTTTAAGAAGTAAAAATAAAAAATTATACACTCAACCAAATACCACCAATGTCTTTTGTTTCACCAGAATATATTCCTCTTGAAGAAAGTGGGCATGGCTAAAACACTTAAAATATACACTTTAAAAACATATTTGCTTACATATACACATAAATATGCACACATTTAAATATGGATATTGTTATTCCACAGACAGACAGTTGGTCTTAGTTTCACTGTTCTGAATTGAATATCCCTTCCCTCCTCCCTGGTGAAATCTGATCATTTGTACTGTACCCAGGCTTCAAGATGTGATAAATGATCCCAGTGCTATGCAAGTTTCATCCAAAACCTGTCTTTTCATAGATTCACTCCACATATTCTTTTTACTTTAAAGACTCATGTGATCATTGCTTTGATCGTTTCTCCCTCAGCTCTATTAGGGGCACCATCTCTTCAGGGCTTGCTGCTTATAAAAAGACCACCATATTTTGATATGCCTTTGATGTTGTATCTTTGATTTTTAAGTTCTGCTCAACTCTTTCACCATTAACCTTGATTTCACTTAGGAATTAATAGATCTATAGTCTTATTGGAGAGCTAATTTAGAAATTCTGTTTTCTCTGGCACTATTTTTTCTCTCTTAGCTGGAAAGTTAGGTGAAACAATACAAAGAAAACTTACCAGTGTTTCCAAAAAATGAAACTATAGATAAGCTAGTACCTTTCTTGAGTTTTGAGTTGTGCTTACTGTACAACTCTCTCACTGAATCATTAAGCTGCCGGCATATGAAGTGGTTCTGCAACATGATAATGAGCTACACAGTTCTTCCACAAGGCCACTGGTGACCCAGAGCTGTTACTAATGGATGACTACTCAGTAGGACTGTGGTCTTAGTCCTGTGCTTGAAGACTGTCATCCCTACACAGGACACAGGCATTTCTCCTTCTGTTTGACACTCAGCAAAGACACTGAAGCTAAAAAGGCCAAAGAAACTATAATTTGAAGTTAACTAAACACAGAGCAGCAAAACACATTCTCAAGAGGAGAAACTGGCACTGTCTTTCAAGTCTCTTTAGTAATTTTCAATTTTTAGCTTATGATATTTGAGATTTATACGCCCTCCTCAGGCACCATTAAATGCGACTGAAGATTCATTTTTGCTGGTATAAAGAGACAGATGAAGGCTAAAACCAGGTCAGTCACACACACATACACAACATCCCCCCATTTCCCCCCTCCCTAGGACTTATTTATACACCATAACTTCATTCAGGAGACATTCAGAAACATTTTAGGTTCTTGGGAAAGAAAAAAAAAAAGAGCTCCATCTACGGAAGCTGTATCTCAGTGTGCCTTTCCTTTATTTAAACCTATCCTGATTTTCCTCTGTGACTCTTTATTTCCTATTTCTTAGAGGAACAACTTACAAGATTTTATCCCCTCTCCTCGCTTAATAAAACTGCTTCAGATGGAGATGAACTCACATAGTCCTTGCAGCAGCTGTCATGGGCATGCCCATCCTTTTCAGTAACTGCATAGGGCCATCACTGCAGCCTGTTGCCCTTGCTAAGTCTCCAGCAGCACAGTTTAAGGGTTCCTTCCCAAAAGCACTTGTAACGCTACCACAATAAAAATTCTGGGCTAACACTCTAACACATAACCCTGGGGACACACGGAGCTTCTGATACGATACTGTGATGAGAGAATCCAAATGCAGCTCATCAGATATGTGCCCTTTCCAATGATCCTTCCTATCACTCATCACACTTGCTATCTAAAACATCTTTGGCACAGAAGCACAGGCTACAAACGGGCGCTACATGACCCGTTCACAGCACTTCTCACCCTCCACTGCTCAAGTGCACAGTCGAACATTGTAGGCCTAACATGTAGGCCCCCATGGCCTGTCACGGTTCCTACTATATCACGCCTTTCCCAGAATCTTAGCCCCGCTGGAAAGCATTCAGCATTGAGAGGACCCATCTTTATGCTGATAACACTAAAATATAAAATAATGCCAACAGCTGGTGCTACAAATGGCTTTTAAAAACGATGTTCATTCACTAAAATTCCTCTTGCTACTTTTGACATGAAACACGCAGTCTCTAATTATTCTGATCAAGACGGTGAAATACAAAAACAAACTTTAATTGTGTTTAACAGATATTTAATCAGGACTCACTGAACTACAGATTAAAGCTGAAATTCATAAACCATAATTACCCAATTGTCGCAAGCTTTTTGGTCCACATTCTGCTTCCGTCTGGGCGTCTGGCACTTTGCCCCGAATTTCTTTTAGTGTCTTCTCAGTTTCATTGCTGTTCATGTTTTCCAGCAGAGATTTAGCACAGATTATAAAATATCTGTTCTTGGCAACTTTATTAGGGTTTTTTTTTTCTTAAAAAGATTATATCCCACCTATCCCCATTCTGGGGCTGAACGAACAGACATAGACCATGGGCTATTTCTTGCCATAAGCCATTGTTTCCACACGCCAGGGTCCATGGTATTCACTGATCCCATTCAGGTTCTGATTCCCTGACCATGGCCATGCTACCAGAGCATCCTCCGGACATTGCTCTCAGTATGTCATCCAACATAGCTACCGTGAATTACTCTTTCCTTTCTCCAAAGCCAGAAGTGGGTGCAATTTGGTTTCCTGCTTTGGTAGAGGCTTTTTTATGTGCTTGATGGTCTGTATTGATATTTAAGAAGACACGATGAAAGCAATACACTTCCTGTAAGAAGCAGGGAATATTATATATTGGGTGCAGGTTATATGGGTACTCTGAAGGCAAATATTGTCTCCTCAGTAAGTATTCTCAGGACCTCACAAAGGAAGATTATGTGGCCTTTTAGATACAGGAAAAACTGCTTACAAACCCACAGGTCAAGGTGGTGAACAACAAAGACACTTCATCTTATTAGAAGAGTGAAGGAGGTTTCTGTGCTGGCACCAGGCCCACACACCCAGCCTACTCAGTTGTGGAGAAACAAACAATTCCTGTCAGCCTTAATGCTTCAGAAATTTGAGGCATGAGATAAGACTGGGAGAATATGGAAAAGATGGCACCGTGGAAGATGGGATCTCAATTGTCTGTTGAAGATACAAAGAAGAGTGACCTTGATTAAAAAAAAGGATGGCCTTCCATGCATATCTGTTATTGCTTTTTCTGTTAAGAGCTGGAGTGTTCTTGGAGAACTCTGAGTCTGGGTGAAGACATATGGAAACACATCCTGTGGACCCGTTTGTGGTCATTCATAAAGTTCAAATGATTTCCTGACAAGAAGGATGAGAGTGCAGACTAAACCTATACCTATCTCTTTGGACTAGCTAACATGCAAAACATACATGCCTTTTTTATTTTCTGAATATTTCAGACATTTTTCATAATCAAAAATAGTATTTCATATATTTGTTTCTATCATGGTCATAACGCCCTATCTCCACTTCCACTTCTTTTAAGAGCCAGGCACACATACATTTCTATCAGCTCCTTCAAAGCAAGTCCTCAACAAGAAGCTGTGTACCACCTTAGTAGTCACTGCTGCAAGTATATCAAACTGCTTTTTTGTTTGTTTGCTTTTGAAACCTCCTCTGAAGCTTTCATAACTTGATGGTCTCCACAAGAACCTGTAGCTCACATTTCACAGCAGTCAGACACCAGCATGTGAACACAGACAGACAGGGAGAAGTATGCTATTTCTTCTGTTTCTTTTTCTACATAAGAGAGATTTGATTCTTTTTTGTTAGTCACACAGTTTGAAGTCCAGTCACAGTTAGGTCTTTGCAGACTTTGGAGAAGTCTGACAAGAACACAAGATGGCTAATGACTTGCCATACAAGGCAAGTCTGATTTTTCACAGAAATTGTTTTCCAGTTTGGCACAATTGTTTGTCCAAGGGTTTCAAGCCCCATATTTAATGAGTGCTAAAGAAATTGCTGTCCAGTGTTAGTGTCATTCTTCATTCAGACTGTTCCTCTGAAAATAGCCTACAGCCTTTGAGATGGAAAATGCATTGTTTTAATGTAGTCAAGGTCCCTGCTTGCTGCATTGCTAAATCTATTTAGCAGATTCTTCTGGCTATAATCTGTCCCTAGACCTGTGGAAGCTCAGTGATTTTAAGTGTTTTAAGCTAATGATAATGGTTAGTGCTGAGAACAGATGTACCTGGCTGTGGTTTGATCTATTCTATTAGGCTGTTAGGAGCTGTGTATTCATATTGACTTAACATTTTATGTCTGTTTTCAAGGTGTGATTGCTGCATGGGGTGTAGTCTGGGTTTTTTCCCCTGGCATATGATATATCTTCATCTCCGCGCTTTTGATACATGGTGACTGCACAGACAGATGAAGAACCGGTGCATGCTCCCCTTTGTGCCTTCCCAAGACTCTGTATGTCTACTTTTGCTGTCCACTGGCATGATTATGGGAAGCAGTAATGTATACCCATAGTCATACCAGACCCAGGAAATGGCTGCACAGATTAGATGTGCATGCAGTGAGTTTGATGCCTATGCTATGTATTATTACAGAAGCTTACTTTCCCTGGTGTGAAGGCATTGTGCATGACTGAATTCTCTGTAATTGGTGGCTGCACTGATAATTTGCCAAGCAGAAGCTGCCTTACTATTCTTCTCTATCCGTAACACCGCAGAGTGTAAAACTGTATCAATAAACGGTGCTTCACCTCCCTTCAGCACAATGCAGTGAAATTTCTGCTGAGAATTATTTTGCTGATCATATTGAAGCCTCAGTCTTGCCATTCACAAACATCTGCTATTGCCACCCTCTAGGGACAACACACTATTTGGGTTTTGCTGTAGAGGAGGTCTTGTATCTTACGGCCTCACCACAGTCTTCCAACACATAAGCAAACCCTTTCTACTTACATGGACTGTACCACTGATATTCGACCCGCAGGAGATACAGAATTAAGCTCTTGCAGAATAAATGCAACCTTAACTGGTCCATGTTATCACAGAGCAACAGGAGACATGTGTCCTGAAAATGAATGCAGTCCCCTTGAACAAATCTTATGCATTCAACCTCTTACCAGTGAGAATTCAAAAGGCCGACACAAGTGAAAAACCGTGTGGGGGTCTATTAGAGGCATCATTTCCACACTAACTAAATGAAAGGAAATTTTAAAGGAAAGATCCAACAAGGTTAAAACCGAAAACCTTAAACAACTGTAATCATAGATAGGTTGAGAGACATGCAAACATAGCATAAGACACTAGATCGCCACAGAGACATTTAAATTACTATCCTGACCTGGAAAGATTAACTGCAGGTGTGACAGTGCAGCTCTGAACCAGGATACCGCCAGTTCAAATTCTGAGCCACACTTGGAGCAGTTCTTGGGCTACAGGGTAGTGTAGTGATGTTGTGCAATGCTAGAAATGAGGTTAAAGGGTTATGTTCAGAAGCCTAATTTTCTTTGATAGTTTGGCCAACTTGACTAAAGCAATAAATATAATTTTCATTGCAATATAAAGAGTAGTTACTCAGACATAACTGATATGCATTCTCTCCAATCCCTAAACTGCGTTCTGGGTTCTTTGTCTCTTTGGAAATGGAAATGCATTCTTATGAAAACATTACAGCCTAAACACCTAAAATATTGCTTCATAAAGCAGATAACTTTACTATGAAAAGAAAAAATATAATCTAATTCTGACCTTTGAGGTTCTGCCTACACATGAATTTAATTTTGTTTTCTTTTTTCCCCTTCTGTTACCCCATTTCCTTCCTAAGTCCATCTACCACAGAAGTGAATTTGCCCTGCAGAACCCCTCAGAACATGTGTGATAAACATCCTCCCTTTTCCCAATTCTTTCTTTCCCCTGACGGGACTTTACACAGATGCACAGGAGAAAGAGGCCTGATATCTGACATTTAATAAGAATCTCAAAGAGAAGACACACAAAGTGCATTAAGATTTTCTCCCTGGTACTCAGAAGGGAGTGAACACTGTTTGCCCACTGCTGGGGGATTGGTATGTACCTGAAAGTGGGATCTCTGTTTTTTCAGATGGCACAGCTATTTCTCTCTTACATTTTACATTCCAGCTAATAAGGTTAATTTTTTGGTGTGGGAAGAAATCACTTTCACTGGAAATCATGATTGTGGAATCCGGTGTTCCTCAACTGAAAAAGAAAACAATTTAAGTGGTAGTAATCTGGGATCTCACACACTGGAACACGATAATGTACGAGCTATGCTTGGCTCACATTTTTAAGGCATGTTTCTCAGCTATGATGTTGAGAAATTTCTATGGCTTTGGTTTTAAATGTAAATTGCTGTGAATAGAATTTAAACTGAAGTTCATGATACAAAATACAACACGAGAAACTCTAAAGATCCTTCGATACCTTACATCACTAGTCATCCTGCTCATCTCCCACTTGTTATTGTGTACACATTATCTATATGTACTAGACAGTGGGTCTTCTCAAGAAGCAGCCTGGACTTAGCCAATGGTGCCTTTTCAAATTCAAGTAATAACAGTGACAAAGAAGTATCACCTGGAAACTGAAAAATTCATGACCATAACCTTCCAGGCATGGAAAACAGCAGATTATAAATTGATTCAGGTATTTATACAGATATTGAGAATATTTGTGAAAAAACCCCCTCAAGTTTCCAACACAAATCAGCCACTGGAGTCATTCTGGGATTGATCACTGCTGGGCTGCTCTCTCTGAAGTATGTATCATGGGCTGCTGTGTAGGACTGGGTGTACAGCTGGGGAAGGGGAACAGAGGCAATTAGGAGCAGTAGCAATAAGACTCAGCATAAGCACATCACTGCTCTCCATCGCACAGCCACTGAAGCAGAGCTCCTTGTCTGGCCAGCCCTGGTCTCCTCCACCCCTGCAGCTGCCTGCACCCTGTGGGACCACTCTGGGCAAGGAGCAGTACTGGGAGCATTTTGGGTGTACCAGCAGCTAAAGGGACATGTGGAGGAAGTGGGAGAGGAACGAGCAAGGAGTTTACGGGCTGCTGAATGACAAGAGGCCTCAAGTCAAAATCAAAAGACACACCCTGCAACACCTCCTAGCACAGAGCCCTGCAAGGCAGAGGTTTTACCAGCACAGACAGGGCAAAGGACAGTTTCTTCTCCCTACAAGGACCGCAGTGCACAGAGGAGGAAGCAGAAGCACAAGGCACAACATGGGCAACAGAAGAGACATGAGACAGATGGGCTGTTTTATACCCCAAAGTCTTTAACGTGAGAGGGCAAATATTTCTCAGTTTCTTTAAACATCACTGTACATGAGTGCCCACCAGTGAGGCCAGAACTCCTTGCACATTGACAGGGGCAAGCACCAAAGCTGGCATTGCAGCCAGCTGCATCAGGACCTTGTCACAGATGAGAAATATGCCCTGTGTGGCACATAAGGTGTGCCACAGCTTGCAAGATACCTGATCATCTGCCTTTTCCCACTCTGGGAAGTAGTTGTGCCAATTACCATACTGATGCCAACTCGACGCCCAGAACTAAACTGAACTGGACTGACTTGAAGGGTGCAGGGGCCTAGAGAAGATGGTGATACCCCCAAAGAGTAGGACAGGCATGATGATGCTACTCTGTTAAGCAAACAGTAACTGTTTATTTAACGAGAAAGGAAACGTGAAGATGTCAAAAGCCTATTCTGACATGGCAAAGAAAGGAAAGCATTCATTAATTTCTAATTAGAGTCTTTATTCCTGCAACAACCTTTATAAACTGACCAGAGTTATCATTTGTCATCTGCTTGTCAACTCAACAATCTGAAGAAACTTCTTACAAAGAAGGGAAAAAACCCCTAATTATTAAAAACAAGCCTATGCTGTGCTTTCAGGTTTTGGTTTGAATCCAGTACCCACAACAGAAAGCTTACAACAGAAGGGCAGCAAGGACTTCTCAGGGAAAAGCTACAGGATCAGGACACACATCTGCAGTAAAAGCTGGCCTTTCTTCCCCCTCCTCCCAATCTCCTTATTCCCAAAAGATACCAAGAAAACACAAGACTGTTGGGATTTCTATAAGAAGATTTGGCAGGTTTTTCATATTTGTTTAGACTGTAAAATATAATTTGAATTTGGGTCTTGCCTCTCTCTCTCTCTCTGAAAAAGAATGAGTTATTTGTTCTCTGAATAACTATTTGTTATTAGTGGATCAGACATGGATAAGGTATATTATTACAACCGTGTTTGTTAGGTATGATTTACATTGTTTGCTGCATATCATCTTAGGCTGTCTTTAATTTTGTTATACTTTAGGGGGGTTTTGTTTGGGTTTATGCATTTAGTCACAGTTGGTCGTGTTTTGAACTTTGAAAAAAATTAATACAAAGGAAATTAAAAAAAGAAAAAGAAAATATTTTCAAAATGATGTGGAAATCAAATCTATCCCTGAGTAATTTGATTTGTAGGAAATGGAGAGCAAAGCATTACAAAGCATTATAAACAGAATGCCTTGAAGTGCATCATAATTACTTACATGTGCAAATACATTGTCTAGATTTAGGAATTCAGTTAATAATAGTCATAATAATTCTATGCCCTTACAAAGGGTCTTTCATTCAAGCTTCTCTAGGTTTGCGTAAGAAATTATCAACCAATGCTTGGATACCCCTGAGTACTCTGCTGCCAAAAGGAGGGAGAAAAAGGGGCGAAAGCTCTCCAGGGTCAAGGACAAATTATGTTCTGCTCTCCAGGTAGGAGAGAGCTACAGATGATGGTCTTCTGACAACAGCTGGATCAGAGATGGAGAAGCTGTAGCTGATCTCAAATTTCTACAACTTAATGGCTCTGTGAGAATGAAGGAGGGCAGCAAGTGTGCATTTTAGACCTTCCACAAAGTTTAAAGGTTGAAAATTGACTTAGATATATGGCTGATATTTGGTGGAATGCTGGTATATACAAAAATATACCAATATTTGTATCAAAGCACAAAGATTAACAAATGTGCCTTGTTTGGAGCACTTTACCAATGTGAATGGCTTCCATCTGAGTCCCCACAAATGGTTTTCAGACTGGGGGTACCCCACAGAGTTTAGAAAATCTGAAACACCAATTTCATGCTCGTAGACCATTCTCATATTGATCTTTTAATTTTAAGATACCTGAAACTCTTAACAAAAATCTGCCGTATTACCCCAAAGCTTTTCACAAGCTGTGAAGAAATGTTGGATTTTATACTCTTCTACTGTTTAATTCCACTTCCTAAGTGTACACCTATGTTGCTCTTCCTCACAACCCATGAGAGGAATCCATGGTTTTTGCATCTCAGGCCCTTCACTCCTTGCCAGCCAACACTCCATCCTTATTTTACCAGAATGTATGTTTTCACGCTTCACTAGATGACCAAAATCTAAGACTGCCAAATTATTTCTGCTGTTTCATTTAGCCATGCAATAATTTTAATGCTTTAAACTACTACCTGCTGAAATAGCAGTAAGTGCTGCACTGCAATTACTGACCCATGCAGATTAGAACTGCCTGTTCGAAGGATTTGACATTAATACATCCCATTTTCTTTTAGCATCCATTTCTGTGCTCCACGTATTGAGAAAAGAGAGAGTTTCTCCATACATTTCCATTACCTGTTATGCTTTACACTAATAAAAACACTGGATATTATTTATTTGTCTGGCTGACTGACAAAGCCAGGCATCAAAGCATCATTTGGTGTCACATACTTCAACGCTCTAATCTTTCAGAACTTGTAAAGCAATCACTTACAGTGCTTTGTGGGCTGTGAGATCACCCTGACAAACTGTGATAATGTTGGCAATCTCCAAATGGGTGTTCATTTGCAATCTTACTACAGAGGAATTGCCATGTTTCCAAATTTGAGGGCTTGACATAATCTGTCTTCACAAAGCTATCAGGGTCTGTCACAAGGCTGTCTGTGACCCAGGGATTTCATGGGGTCAATATCTATCCCCAGTGCAACTTCACTGTAAGCAGTGGAATTACGTAAAGTATGACTTTCTCTGTCTACTTCCTTTCTTTTTCTTTATCTAAAATACCCTTTTTTGTATTACTTTTTCAAAGTGCAAACAGCACCGATTAATTACATCTGAGTCAGGTAGGGGAGACTGCTCTTCCAAATCATGGCCAGTTTTTCACAGCTCATGCCAAACTCTCTGCTCCCCTCATCACACTTAGCGACTGAGAAACAATGCAAATGTCAGGTCAAGCTACAAAGCTACTGCCATCATCTCTTCCCTTCCGTATGCTCCCAGTACTGGCAGTCTCTGGGCTGCAGTCCACAGGATATCCACAATTATGGCCCAGATTGAGGGAGGGGTAGAAAAATGATGGTACTCTGCCAATTATGTCAGAACCTAAACTTGATCCATTTTAAAACTGAAGCTGGGGACTGTAGGGTGACACTGTGTTCTGTATAATCTGTCTAAAGAAAGTAAAATAACTTATCTTAAGAAAAGAAAAAAAAGAAGACAGAGTTAGTGTGGACCTAAATAACTATTTTATATTTGCCTCTGAACCTTTTCTTTAACTAAAGAAATATGCTGTCTGGACGTAGAAGGAGGATTTTTTAAATGTCATAAGACTGTTAAGCACCCCAAGAAAGGCAAGACAGAGAGAGTCAGGCTTTGTTATATTCATGAGAGCCACAAAACTGCTAGTGAAGTAATTCAGTTTTGAAATTACTTAGGATTCCTTTAGAAAAGCCGGGAACACAGGATGGAAATAGAAAACTAAAAAAAGTGCATTCAGTGTTTCAAAATAAGTTCCCTGCACAACACCCTTTCCCTGCTATCATCTCCTGAGGCAAACTTCCCAGCTCAGCAGTGCCTCAGTTATGAAAAGATCCTGCTCAAATCTTGCTCAGGGTGTGGGTGAAGTGCTGGGACCTGGCCATGGTCGGGTCAAACAGCCCATGCCAGGGCACAGGCACTCTATGTCAGCACAGCACTGGAGCACAGGCTTAACTTTTCACACTGGCTAGGATAGTCTGCTGAACTAATGTTGGGATGTTTTTCTAATTTTAGTTGGTTTTATGTTTTAATAAGTTCTCTTCCTTGGATTATTCAATCTGATCACCACAAAAATTGCTAAAGATGCACTGTACTTTCTTTTATCCACATTTAAGCTATTTTCTGCATTTTGTTCTCTATGGAAAAAGAAAGTCAGTGTCACCATCCAACTTCAGGAATAAGGACCTAGCTGCAATGCTACTGGAAAGTTCTGGAAACCAAATAAATTCCAAACTTCTATTTTGTCCTGAATTTACAGCAAACTTGCTCCTCCTCTTGAAACACCCACTGCTTTTACCAGGAGCTGCAATTATCCCTCATGTCTCTTTAATCCTTCAGAAAAGAATGCACAGCCTTGGAAGCCTAAGGTAAATGCTTTAATGTGTGGATTAACTTACTAAAGTCAGTAGATTGCCTGGATATTAAAAAAAGTTTGCATGAAAAGGTAGTACAAGATCTATGGGCTTCAGAAGGTTAAATGGCTTCACTAATATAAGCATTGCAGTTGGGATAGTCCTGAACACAGCAATGAAAGTGGGATGTGCTTTTCCTTCCCAATACTGCTTTCTTGAGGGTGAATGCTTTTATCTTCGTCTAAGCTGGAAGTTTGTGAGCAAACTTGTAAACTAGGTATTATTTGACTCTTTTCTACAAAAATATATTTTTAAAGACAAAAGACTCAAAGAAAAGAGCCCTACCTCTCAGCTAGTGCCACTTCACTTTGCTAGCCACAGATGAATTATAATAATATTTCTCCTTTTAATTTCCATCTTTTTAGTATTTTCAATACTGATAGTAAGACACTATGCACCCAAACTTTGTGAAAAATAAAGAAAACAGACTAGCACTTGTAGATCACTATTTATGGATGCCAAGAATACAAAATCACATTAAATTCACCATAAACAAGGGGGTTTATATTATGACAGCAACTTTTAATGCAATTCATTTGTTTTATAAATTACATCCCTGGGGATATCCCTGAAAATTAATTAGGTCAGAGAGGGAAGGAAAACAAATTGAAAACTTCTCAAGACTCCAGGATACAGTAAGTTTTAAACACAGCAGCACCAACAATCTCACTGTAAAGTTCTTCCCTCCTTTTCCCTTATTCTTCTTTCCAGAGACCAAGATCATAGGATCAAGAATCATATTGGCCCACCAACGTCAAGGAAACCATCTACATTCATGTATAGAACATTTCTGAAACTGAAGATTTTGCAAGCTCCTCTGTCTTTCCAAACTACAAACTCTGAAATATAATTTAGTAAAGACATTCATTGTGCCAATGTGGCTTTTAAACACAAAGCTCCAGTTACAAAATGTGGACATGACACATTCGTCACACAACTCAGAAAAGCAAAAGAGAGGAAGGCAGAAGAAAACAATATGAAATTTAGAAAAATTTTAATCTCAGCCAAATCCATTCTGAAATCAGAACACAGAAGGTTTGCCTGTTAATTATTCTCTCTAGAATTTAGGCAAAAAGGAGTTTGCCCATATACTTTTCCTGTAGCACCATGTCTTCATTTTGTGTGAGAAACAAGACTTAGTTTTCGAGTTGGAAGGGACCCTCAGGAACATCCAGTCCAACTCCCCACCAACTAGACTATGTCACTGAGCTCCTCATCAAGTCTTCTCTTAAAGAACTCCAGGGATGGTGACTCCACCACCTCCCTGGGCAGACCATTCCAATGAGCGATACTCTCTCTGGGAAAAGCCTCTTCCTAACATTCAGTCTAAACCTGCTCTGGCGTCGTTGAAGGCCATGCCCTCCACTTCTGGTGTTGTCAGCCTGAGAGAAGAGATCCACACCCACCTGGCTGCAACCTCTCTTCAGGTAGTGGTAAACAGCAATCAGGTTGCCATTGAGCCTTCTCCTCTCCAGGCTGAACAACCTCAGTTCCCGTAGCCGCTCCCCATAGGGCTTGTCCTCCAGTCCCTTCACCATCCTTGTCACCCTTCTCTGGACCCTCTCAAGCAGCTCAACATCTTTCTTAAACTGGGGAGCCCAGAACTGCACACAGTACTCAAGATGTGTCTGACCAGCGCCGAGTACAGGGGAAGGATAACTTCCCCAGTCCGACTGACCACACTGTTCCTAACTGTTCTCAAGACAGTATTGGAAGTGTTGATACACATGTACAAAATTCCAGACATTTTCTCATTCCATTTGTAACATAGATCAAATTTTGCATTTCCTCATGCCTATGCCACCTTCCAGTACTAATGGAAGAATAGGAAGACAACAAAATGCAAGGAGAAACTGAGCTGATGGTGCTTGCTCACTGAAACTGTAACAGACTGCACTAACAGATAACTCCACAGTACAGATTTCACCTGGATCATGTGAGGGCACAGGATTACATTTCTGCCAGCCCTTATATGTGTTAACATTAGCAGCAGGGAACAAAAGGTATCAGAGCTAGCTAGTAAAAGTCAACATATCAAAATGTATTTTAAAAACTGCAGGGGAGAATTTATGATAGATATGTGCTTTGCATTTTGAGGTGACAGAGTTCTCGATCCGGTAGAAAGTTCCCAAAGCTCAATTTACTACACTGTCAAAATACAGCCTGAGGGGACAATCTGACTTACAGCATCTTTATGACTAGTGATGAAAGAACCTCACTTGCCTTTTAGATCCCAAGTCTGGCTCAAGATAGTGCAGTAGAGAACAGAACATCTTCTATTTTATGCTGGGTGTTCCAAGTGTTCCTCTTCAGCACAGAATTAGGTTTTACTGTATAGAATTCTCACACACAGCTCACTGATAGGTTAGAATTCACACCTCCAGATTTTGGGGATATAATTCACACCCTGCATTGTTACTGCTACTAAAGATACAGAATTCATGTCATTGTAGCATCTGAAATCTTCAGAAAATTCAGGGAAAAACTGTGTCTTTTACGAGGCCACAGCATGTCTTATTCAGCTTTGGAAAGGCTTCAGAGCACAGTAACCACATTAATTGGATATTATATGAACAGCCAAGTATAGTTCAGTTACTGTGCAGCTTTTACGGTTCTTTGTCATGTTGCTTCAAAACATATTCACATTTTAAGCAGTCATATATACATATGAAAGCATTTCACAACACTGGACAATGCTACAGATCCGCAGGAAATAATTGTTTCACAAACATGAAACAATCTGCACAAATATAAATAGTGTGGCCCAAATCTGTTCTAAATTATGTTTGTACAAACCCATGGAAGCCAATTTGTACCACTAACAGAACAGAACAGATAAGAACACACGAAAATTTAAAAGATGGCTCTACTATTCACAGTCCAAAGCCTGCCAGCCTGCCATCACTTGCATTTTACTACTTTCCCAGCATGGCTTTACAGGAAATAAGAAAAACTGGAATTTCTAGTTCTCTCATGCACTGGAGGACACAAGTCCAAGAACATATGGGCTTAAATGTGTCAGCATCCTACATCACTCTTATTTCAAGAATATTATTAATTTTGTGGGTGGAGTCCAAAATTTTAATGCCATATTAACACACAGTGGCTGTTTCTGTAATGCATATATCTCAGGGAGCATATGTGTAGCAGTCCAAGGATAGCATTTTAACTCGATTTTCTGAATTGTTATGCTGTCAAAAGATGAAGTGGAAGATGGTATTTTCAATGCTGAACCAAGTTATGTGAGCAATGTGTGCTACTCTAGGCAAAAAGCAATACTAATATCAGAAGATTCTTTTCCATGCTAACTTTACCTTAATTTCAGTCCAAATCTTCTCAAATGAATTAGCCTCTTTACCAAACTTGCATGTACAGACAGATACTTTGGGAATTGGCCAGGTAACTGTTCCAACTGGATACAGTGAAAAAAGTACTGCCAAGGGCTTTTCGGCTGTGACTCAACAGGTGGTTTGGCACTCATATTTCTACCTGGTTTTCAGTTTCATCACTGGTTTCAAGACAGAAAATGAGATTATACCTTTCAATGCTGCATCTCAAGCAGGCTGTATGGAGAGCAAGGTTTCATTCCAACCAAATCTCTCTCTCTCTTGCAAAGTTGAGGAAAACTGCCAACCGCTGCTGCTCTTGAAATCAACATGTGATGCAGATGTCAAGAAAAGGGAAAAGAAAGGGGAGAGAAGAAAAATAGAACTGTAAGTTTTACATAAACAAGAAATCATACCTAATGACTGCATCTGAGGGAACCAAAATAAAAAGTACTGGCTTTAGCGTAAGCAAATAAATAAACAAAACCCTGGAAAAGCTTAACCTAAGAGGTAGGTTGTGGGTTTGGTCTTGGTTTTTCAGTTTATTGGATACAAAGAATTTATTTTACATTTACTTCCAAGAGGTAAAATATTTTGGAAATGTTCGATAAACTTAAAGGGACAACACTAAAAAACAAACCTATCATAGCATCAAAATTAACTACTCCATTACTCAGACAGCAGCCTAAGCCCCTACCACAAACACCCTGCAAAGCAGCAGAAGCATTCACAACGTATGTTCTTGCCTGCAAATAGCCCAGGGTGCAAAAGGTGGGTTTCATTTTTTGGTTTTTAAAGTCTTCTGCATAGGCCTAACTCTGCCTTTGTTGAAGGTAGTGTTAACACACATTGAATATGGAAGGAACTGAGTGTGGGTAACTACATACTTTGAAAAATCACACCCAATATGTTCAACTGATCCATCATTCCCTGAGGACAAGTGTAGGCTATGGAATACTACAACTAATAGAGAGCAGTAGTCTAAAGTAAGCTTTTCAGAACCAAGAAAGCATATTTCAATACTTTTTCACACCTCACTGGGTATGTGCGTCTTCAAAATAGTAGTCAAGAATAGGTAAAGACTGTCTAGAGATGCTTACTGTGACAGAGGTCTCAATGCCTTTTCATAAAATAAGAGTTCTTCAAAGCAACTCTTAGCAACCATTAAGGGAACAATCAGCAAACCAATGCTTTTCAGATTAAAGCATGAAAATGAAAGTCAGTGCTTCTCCACAGACATAGATGTAATGAGAATGACTTCAATACATCTGCTAGTAATCAAAATGAGTCCATATTCAGCAGTACACAGAAAAGTGTAATCCTAATGATCAGCAAGAACTTTGTTTTGCCCCTATAACTGTAAAACCACGTCAGGAAGTTGTATATTACTAAAGTTTCTAGAGAAGATGAGAACCACATGATTAAATTGTATTAAATCATCTATACTATGAAAGACTGAGCTGAAGAGAAAATGGAACTATCTTATCATGAAAATATAATCAGTTGAGGGAAAGAAGACCCAAAATGTTCTATTCCTGAGTTAGAAAAAAAAAGCCAGCCAAACAGGTCTTTTTTCCCATGAGAAGGCGTTTCCACAAAAATACACTTCTCAGATAGCCAAAACAGAGATTTTCCGTCAACTACCTAGAAAAAGGAGAGGGGAAAAAAAAAAAGAAAAAAAAAAGAGAAGAGTCTTCAATATTCGTTTTGATTTTTCTTGGGTAAAACCTTTATCCTCAAAGAAAATTTTAATTTTAAGAAGAAGAATTTCTACCAAAAAAAATAATTCCAGTGGAAAACATCTGTCCATGGCTAAAAAGTATAGGAGCACTGTCCTCAGCCAGAGGAAGGTGAATACAAATGTCAGTGGACTGGGTCTGCCACAGTCCTCTTGCAAAATCACAGGCACGTCACATCCCTCTTCTGAGATGTTACTCCTCGTTCAGCTTTTCCACCTATATCGACTGTTCATGCTTCAGAGTAAGAACTATCTTTCACTGTATATAGTACATAGCCTACTGAAACACATGTGGTTAATGACTTTCAACACTACAGTAACAACAGTGTTTTGCCCTCCTACAGCAGCTAATTCCCAATACCAAGATAAGGGGAAAAATGTGGCCTATGGCTGCAACACATTGCTAACCAACACTACTGTATAGCATGGTGCTGGGGATACCTTTTCATTGTAGAACTTATCAGAGTTTATACAAACAAAATCAGAGAACTATATAGTCCAGTCTTGTGATCTGTGTTCCAAGCTGGCAGAAATAAGGCAGGAAGGAGGGGTGGGGTGGTGGTGTTTAGCATCTCCTGTGTTCATAATGAAAGACGAGAGATGACTGGACTATGAGCTGATGAGGTTACAAGGCAACAGCAGTGCCATGAGTTGTTTGGGCTTAAAGCCAGATGTCTTGTATTTCCTTTGATTGTTTCTAAATAATTAATGGTATTAATTTAATCATGTGACCCACCCACCCCCTTTTAGTATTTGGCTCTGTGTACTAACACTAAACATAAAGAAGAAAAACAGTACTGTCTATAGCATACTGAATATTGATGCTGTGTGTTTGGACTGCAACAACAGCTGATACTCATATCCATATGACTATATATGCTACAGCACTCACACAGTGTTTGCAAAAGTAGATGAAGTAGTATAGTATCCTTCACAGTCCATCCATAAACCAACTCAACTATGGCATATGGACACTGCATGTTTGGAGTAGTAAAACAGAGAGTACATCACTCTCTCTCCGCCCACACTAAGATGAACCTGCCACTACTATTTCACGTAACATTTTTTGGCAAGCTCCCAGTTTTCAGTCATGCTGGTTTGCTTGAAAGAAACACTCAGAGGAGACTCTGCTTGTCTTGCTGTTCAAACAAACAAAATAATCACGCATCTTGAGTTAATGGTCCAAAGCTTAATGAAGATCATAGAAAAGAGGCTGCCCATGATGAGAGCATTCCCTTCTGACTTAGCCACATAAGTCACTGCTGTTGGCAAGAAGAAATGAATTATGAGGATAATAAGTAACCCTGAGCTCTGGTCTAGAAAAACCTCTGCTTGGTACAGTAGCAGTAAGTGCACAAAGAAAACATCAACAACCAGAGGTAAAATTTTCACTTCTCACAATTGTCTACACCAGGACACCGGCAGCAACAGGATTTGTGTTTCTTGTTGGGGCTGCAAGTGTCACAGGTACCAAGTAATCTCATGGGAATATTAGGGTTGAGTAGTAGGACTGCTGAAATCTAACAGCAGAATCCCTGAACAAATAAATATTAATGAAGGGACCTCCCTACACGTACGAATTTATTATACGTACTCCGTAAAAACATCTGCCCTCCCTTCTACATACTACAGCATACTGTCAGTTCCCCTAATGAAGTCTCCGGTTCCACCCATCTTATCTACCCTTTTTCCCTACCACATTTTCATTGTCTTGAATTCCGTGGTACTTACCATAGAATAAGAATCATAGAATAATTTGGGTTGGAAGGGACCTTTAAAGGTCACCCAGTCCAACCCTCCTGCAATGAACAGGGACATCTTCAACAAGATCAGCTTGCTCATCCAACATGATCTTGAATGTCTCCAGGGATGGGGCATCCGCCCCCTCTTTAGTTAACCTGTTCAAGTACTTTACTCACCATCAGATAGTATTACATGGGTAGCTGTGAGGTAATGGAGAAGAAATCTGATAGCTTGGAGCAGACCCTCATTTCTTCCAGCAATGCTCCAGACATCTGGAGGTAAGGACAAAATGGTGCAGGGCTTGGTCAAGTCTGATTTCTTAGAAGTTATCTATGGTTCCCTATTTGGTTGTCATTCTGCAGCTAGACTATCAGATCAAGACTGGTGATGGTTTTATCTACAATTCTTCAGTCAAGGGAAATGAACACTGAAGAATTCTCCACTAGAAAGCCTGGTCCTAATCTTCAAGGATTTGGCAGTCAAGGTTTAGCAATCCTACAGGCATCTTCCTCCACCACTATGCTACTAGAGGTTCACAGGAAGTCTGTTTCCTTACATAGAGATCATAGGAGATGTACACCTGAGCCCTTCAACTGGGACTGGGCAGCACCAAAACCAGCATTGGCTCTGCACACTACAGAGAACATCACCTGAGGGGGAGCATCAAAACTTCCAAATCACAGACTGAGGCATTGCAGAGAGGGTGGCAGAGTGCCCTGGGTACCAGAGCTCAGGCCATGGAGATCTTCTCCAAGAAAGGATCAGAATTAATACCACACTGACCATGCTAGGAAGAAAACATCTTACTCTCCTATCAGTTCTTCTCTAACGTGCTTATAAGGTTGAATAACATCATATCTTTATTGGTCACAGACATATGCGAATGGAGAAAACATTAAATCGCATCAGTCATAAGAAGAGAAAGAGGAATATACAGCCAAACTTAAGGTCATTCCTTCAGTTCCTACCAGCTACCTATAGCAGAGTGCCAACACTTCCACAGGTAAAAAGCACATCAGGAATACCTGATACCAGAGACCCCTACTTAGGGAAAAAAGGCTCTGTGGCTTTTAACTGGAACAAGAGGAAACTGCTTCTAGACAGGAAAGATGACATAGAAATGACTATACTCTTTGCAAGACAGAAACACTGGAAATAGACAAAAATATAGCAGAGCAGTTACAGAACTTTCTGAACAGCCCTTGTACTTAATTGCTTGGTTTTCAGGATTTTGGGAAGTCGTGGTAGAGTGAGAAGACAGCATTTTCCTGTGGCAACAAGGATCTCTGAAAGTGTCCATATGACTGACTTTGCTGAGAATGTATCTTTTTTTCCCTTCATCTGCATTATTTCCCTCTAAAGATAGCTTTGCAGTGAACCCCACTTGTGAGATGCTCAAATAAATGTAAATTTTTTCTTGTAAGGAATATCCTCCAAAATACACCTACAACTGATAATAAAAATCTGAAGAACTAAAAGGCAGGAGGTCTTCCCCAGTGCCCTCATCTCCTCAGTGAACTGGACTGCTTGCTATTATTATATATGGAGTTCCAGGCAGGGTACTTCTTATTATAAATATGTACTGTATTGAAATATATAGCCCAAGTCCCCAGGGCCCAACATTTTAATTAGAATTACAGTTGTGCAAATAACTGATTTATTTGGCTAGCTAACCAAAGTGAGAATAACGAAAGGGAAAAACCAAACAAAAATCACGTATGCGTTCAACAAAATGGGTTCGTTTTGTCGTTTGTGTTCGATACATTTCCATTAAAATTGACTTAGCTTCAAAACAAAGCCAGAAACCTTGTTTAGAAATATCAAAACAAACCCTTTTGTATTTCCAAAACTTTTCTTTTTTTCTCAGTTCTTTTTTTTTGCATAATTTTGGCTAACCCTTATCTGAGGCAAGCAGCTTTCAGCAAATAAAACATTTAACTCAACAGTTTTATCCAGATTTAAATCTAAGGGCTGAACTGTGAGTTGACTAGCTCTTGACTTTATGAAAGAAGAGAAGGGAGGCAGAGGATCTGTATTCTCCTCTTGGTTCAGCCCCTGTCTTTGTGTCCGAGGTGAGTTATTATTTCCTTTCCTTATTGCTGTCTCTCTGTCCACACTTTGTCTCAGCAGTCTCTGAGCTCGTCGAGGTTAGATGCACCTCCTACAGCACGTCTGTACATTGCCTAAAACAATAGATTGCTCATCTCAACTGGGGCCTGTATGATTTACTATAATATAAATAACGCCTCAACTGCAGTCAAATCTCTTTTTAACACCAATAGTTTCACTTGCATATATTTAGCAGCCCATCATGGGAACATCATCTTCTTTTTTAATTAATTACTTATGAATAGATGTAAAATATGAACGGACAGCAAGTCGAGATTTTTCCTGCTTCATCAATTTCAGCACTCAAAGGAAGCATCTCATTTACAGCTACCAGGAACCTAGAGGGACATGTACTGAATGAAGCTTGAAAACCAAGGTCCCCTCAGCACTTTTGTACCCCCATTGTTTGGGGACAAATCCTCTGCCCCCTCCAGGGAAGGAAAGTTAGCTGAATTGAAAGAGCTGCTTAGGGGAAAGCCTCACAGGCAACCTCCAAAGTCTCTGTGCAGGGCTTTAGGCACACAATTTTCACCAGTAGGAATGGCAAATGCAAGTTCAGTATCTGGAGAGGGGTGGAAACAGCCTGTGGGACTACAGGGAAGAGGTCTGCCTGCCTCTGTTTTGAAGACCCCTAGCATCTCACAAGGCCAATTTACCTAGCTGAAAGACAACCTTAGAGCTCATTAGAAAATAAACAACACAAACCCAGAAACCACTGAAACACTACAAACCCTTCAACTTCCATGTGCAGTATTCAGGGTTGGGGGTGGGGAGGTTTCTCAGAGCACACATGGCTGTCACTGACAATAAAGTCAGTCACATTTCTAAAACACCGGGGACAGAGTTGCAAATGTGCCCCATTATGTCTTGAGATGTACTCCCTGGGTACAAAAGGTGCGTGGGTTACGATAAGCTCTTACGTTACTTGGCTGAGACCGTAAAAGGCAGTGCAAAGTACAGACTGAGAAAGAAGGAACTACACAGGGTGATTATTCCTACTGTACAGGCCTGATCTTGGCTGCCCCAGGTACCCTGGAGCCCCACTACAGCTTTAAACTCACATTAGTTTTCTCCATCCTTGGGGCTGCTTCTCAGAGAACTCGATGCTATTCTGTAGCCTCTGCAGCTGCGCCTCAGCCCCGGTGTCCTGAGAAGGGACTGTGACAGACGCACAGACTGTGTTGGCCGATGCCAAGGCGATCATGCTCTGTCCAAGGGCAGCATTTGCAGTCAGCCATTCCCGTCTACATATGAGTACCCCTGCACCATGCTACAGGAGAAATTATAATTAAAAATAAATAATCCTCCCTGTCAATTGACTGTACTTTTTGGCCATTGCTGCCATCTAGCCAGATGCATTTCCAATATTCACAGAAGCCTTGAGCCTGTTTATTTTCCCATTGCTGCTTGGCCTGAAGCAGGGATAAATGCATCCCTTGTTAGTCACTGCCTCTGTGGAGACATTTGTAAACTTTCACTGGGTTTTCCTTTTTTTCCACCAGGTGACAAAATACTTTATAACTGCAGGTGCCCTGGGACACAAACAGGAAAATGGAGAACAGATGCAGCTGTAGTTGGAATAAGGGAAAAATCAAGATAAAGGCAGAAGATAAGAGAGTGCTAAAACAAGCAAGAAAATCATTGAGAAGGAGTAGTTAGCTATTTTTGTTGCCAATTTACTCTTGCAAGGTAGCTATAACAGAATAATTTTGTCTATTTTGTTATCATGCCAAATTTTTGCAGGTGTTACCATGGGAAGTTTGGAAGTTTTTTGAAAAAAAGGTTTCTGAACACTACTGGAGAAGGATGAAGAAGTTGTCAACTCAAGCTATCACTGAAAGATACGCTGGAGGTCACAGCTGAGGGGCATTGACATTGGCTGGTGCAACTAGACTTGTGAAGTAGGAATGATAAAGAAGTGGTTTCAGAGAGCTTCTAAGTCTGGATTTATTCTTGTAAGAACTTGTTCCTAAAATTCAGTCAGGAAAACGCTCATAACGGGGGGCTTATTTTGCACCCACCCCTTTGTCTCCTTTTGGTATATACGACATGAAATAGGTCTCTAAGGAGACGCAGAAATGGAAAGATTCAGACAGAGTTTCATGGCCTAACTTCCATCCACACTTCAGCTCTAAAAAGCCAATGTAAACTTCTGGACATTGTGGCCCTTCACTCCTCTAGACAGTCTCGTTTCAGAGCTGTATCTAGCAATATAATAAGAAAGAGGCAAAGCACAATGGGTAAAGACAAAATAAATATGACTGTAATATAAAAGATAGCACTTGTTTTTGGTCATAACATCCCAACCAAACAAAAGAGGGAAGAAGGATATGAATAAACGTCTGTCAATTCAAATATCTTTTACTGTACTTCCTATTGCATCAGAGAAATTATGAAAAAGTTTTAATTTGCTTGCCTGATATTTCCCCTTATTGAAAATGGAGGTTTCATGGGTAATCCAGAGTAATATTCAGCTGTGAATCCAATTTATGCAGGGGGATAGAATTAAAAAAAGGAACAGAAGGTCTGGATTCTGAACCTGCTGTAACAGTTTTGATTTGAATACAACCCAAGTCTTGAAATGGCTTGTTTTCCACTTCTGGTTTGGAGCTGGTTGAAATACTGCCACAGTAGCACTTCCTGTAAATTTTTTGTCCAAGATTCTCATTATTTGGAACTGAACTCTAAAGATTTTGGCACCATGAAATCCAAACAAAACTGTTCCTGACTCAACTGGCCCAGAAGTCAACCCAAGCTTAATCTGGTTCTGGGTCCAAATCCAGCTTCAGCCCATTTCCATTGTTATATAGATTATGCCATAATACCACCTCTAGCCTCAGGATTTATGATGCCTCCTCACAGGATGCATATTTGTGTGTAAATACATAAATCACATCAGATAAACAAAGAAGACATGCCAGAAAACAGGAGGGGAGGGAAGAGAAGAGATACCTACCAAGCAGTTTGTCTCTAAAGTGTTGCCAGTTGTGAAAGGACTCGACGTGCTAATATCCGCTCATTCAGACTCTTACAGACATGCTAAGAGCGTGACGGCTGGCAGGCAGTGCATTTAAGTGCTGTTACTGAGGCCCCCAAATATTGACAGAGTGCCAGACTCTGAGAAACTATTGATGTATGCAGCCGGCCGCTGCTCCAGACACCTCTCAGACAGAGTCTTTAAATGTCACAGATTAATGAATTTTCATGAAACAGAGAATGAGAGAAAGAATTAAAAAAAAAAAAATATCCCATAGCACCAACATGAAAGCATCTTTTATCCCTACACAAAATTCTGCCCTCAAGACACAAGATTCCTAATAGATTATAACAGATTGTAAGTCGGCATGAGATATGGGATGAGGAGGTCAGACCCTCTAGATCATGCAGAGCATCCTCAAACAAAGCCAATATGTGAGATGTTCATTTTTACAAAAAAGAGTGAGAGTCAAGGGCCACTCAGGTCTCAGTTCCATTTTAAGCTACACCACGAGTTATAAAGCTTAAGGAGTAGAGCTGGAAAAATGTTATTGTGGTTTTGTTTTTTTTTTTTTAATCTGAGGTACAAAGGGGGTGAAACCGGAAAGTTCAGCTGCTGATTTTGAATGACCCTAACTTTAGAGTCATTGAGACAGACAGCTGTGCTTGGGCCCTCTCGTAATATTTGATCTTGTGCTTGATCTTATCCAAGAAATTGCCGAAGTTACGATAGAACATTTTTATGCCATCAGATAAACCAAGTATGCTTATTTCCCTTCTTTCATTTGTATCAGTGAACTCAAATATGTATGCAAGAACTTCAAATATCATTAAAATGTAATAATGCAAAATGCAGTTGGAGTGTAAATGACAAATCTATGCATAACACACCACTTAAAGAGGAAGGAAGTGAAGAGATGATGTAGGTAATGTATGCAGAGGTAAAAATGGGTCATTATACCTAACTCTGTTAAAAACATAGCTTCAGTGAGTCCACATAATCCNAAATGTAATAATGCAAAATGCAGTTGGAGTGTAAATGACAAATCTATGCATAACACACCACTTAAAGAGGAAGGAAGTGAAGAGATGATGTAGGTAACGTATGCAGAGGTAAAAATGGGTCACTATACCTAACTCTGTTAAAAATATAGCTTCAGTGAGTTCCTCTCCACATAGCCACTTGAAAATGGGGCTCCATGAGCCATTTTCTGCATCGATATACACTGATTACTCTACTGCCTCCAGGCTGTCCCACNGGCAGTGGTGTGGTTTAAGAGTTGGACTCGATGATCCTTGTGGGTCCCTTCCAACTCACAATAATCTGTGAATCTGTGAATCTGTGAATCTCTCCACATAGCCACTTGAAAATGGGGCTCCATGAGCCATTTTCTGCATCGATATAAAAGGTATAGACACTGATTACTCTACTGCCTCCAAGCTGTCCCACAGGATTTGTCTTCAATGCAATAACAGCAAGTGAGTTGACCACCAACATACCCAGCTGGCTGCCTCCTTCCCCCTAAAAAGCACAGCTGTTTGACACCATTGATAAAGGGAAGTCAACACCACCACCAAAGAAAGGCCTGTTCCAGGAAAATTTGAAGAAGCTGAGTACTTCAATGAATGAAGAGGGCTGTAAGAAAAGCCAAGCAGCAAGACCCTGTCAGTGGGACATCAAGACCCTGTGTCTTTCTACTTTGTTGGAGAGAATCAAGAGGAGGACAAAGAAGATGATCAGAAGGCTAGAGCACCTCTCCTATGAAGGCAGGCTGAGAGAGGTGGGGTTGTTCAGCCTGTAGAAGAGGAGGTTTTGGGGAGACCTTATACCACCTTCTGGTACCTAAGGTAAGGGAGTATTTACAAGGACACGAAGTAATTGGACAGAGGGCACCAGCCGTAAATTGATAGAGAATAGATTTAAATTGAATATAAGGAAGAATTCTCTGTGATGAGGATGGTGAGACACTGGCACGGGTTGTCCAGAGAAGTTGTGGATGTTCCATCCCCAAAAGTGTTAAAAGACCAGGCAGGACGGGGCTTTGACCAACCTGGTCTAGTGGAAGGTGTCCATGCTCACAGCAGGGTAACTGGAATCAGGCGATGTAAAGATCCCTTCAAACCCAAACCATTTTACAATTCTATGATTATTGCTGCAAAAAAAGTCAATATTCTTCACTGAAAACTCTTCCCCTAACTTCCCTCTGTCTCTAGTCACGCAAGGCTTTGCTCATCACAGCAGCTGTAAAATCTTGCTGTAAGAATGGGGATTAGCATATGCAGTGTTCAAGAAATGCTTGTTTTCACATCATCTTACCAGTCAGATTATTTGTGACAGCCTTTGCCAAAGCAAAAAAAATGCTTTTTTTTCAACAAACAAAACTACCTTTTTGAGTGTGAAGCCACATGGAAACAACTGCAAGGACTCCAACCTCCAGCTTCCAATGACATAGAAGTCTTTGGTTTTCAAAAGCCAACACACTTCTGTAGTTTGGCACATCTATCAATTTACTGTATTGTGGACTGGGACAGTCAGCCATTTGTGCTGTCCACTCTTGTCATCACCTAAAGCATGTCCTCTGTACCACCACACATGGTCTAGATGGTGGGAGGCTTGGATGGATGGAGTGTGGTGCCTATGGCTTCACAATTCTGGGCCTGATCCCTGGGTGGGCATTCGCTTGGGAGTTGGACTAGACGATCCTGTGGGTCCCTTCCAACTCAGAATAACCTGTGAACCTGTGAACATCCCACGACCAGTGGAGTTGCAACAGGGTTTCCAACACTGTTATTCATTACCCACAGCTCTACAAATGATCTGGATGAAGTAGCAAACAGCCATACTTTGCCAACAGCCAGAGAAGACAGAGCATGTGTTTAAGAGGGTACAAGACAAATGACTAATTAAGTACATGAGAAGGTAAAATGTCAAAGCCTTTCTATTCTGAGAACAATCTCTATACAAACAAAGAAAAAGAAAATCAATATAGATTTTCACCAAGGGAACTATTTTACACATCATTGCAAACTTACTTTAAAACACTGCGTACTTTTTCCTTAGGACTTTCAAGGAGCCTGCCTAGCATTACTACCCATTCTGGTCTGTTATTTCTCCTCACACACTCCTTTTCTTTTTTCCTTTCTTCCTCTGTCTAGCTCTTTTTGAAAAAAAAAAACAACAAAAAACCTGAGGAGTTACCACAAAACCCTAAACCAGCAATTCATTCAGTCCAGTACCACATCTTCAGCAAAGGCCTGTATCAGTTATACTGAAGTAAGATGTAAAAAAGCCTCAGAACCTCAGGAGAGATCAGCTTCAGCCTAAAGATTGAAGTTGAATGCATGATGGGATGCTTCCTGAAGCTCACAGAGAACCCCATGTGCCCAGTCCATGAAGTTGCTCCTCACAAGGGCTGTTTACCCAGACTCTCTGCAATACAGACACAATGATGACCCTTCAGGTGACTTCATGTCTTGAATATGTGCTAGGGCACAGCAGGCTTGTCACAGAGCTTGCCTGACATCTCTTTCCAGGAGCTTGGTATGTAGCCCCGAGCAATGCAAACCTTGTCTCCTCCAGGACTGCCTCAGATGGTAGCCTGTAACAAAACTCCCTTGGGAGATTTGTCTCTTTTCTGGAGGAACAGAAAAAGGAAGTGAAAAATTCTAAATCTAGCAAAGCTAAGTAAGCATATTGGGAAGGGAGCAAGCTGGGCAATTTTCTAACTTACTGCAAGGCTAGGACACCTTTTTATTCCAATGGGTCTCTGGCTTTTTAACTAAATAAAGAGACTGAGTTAGAAGACACAAGTCTCATGACTTGTCCAAACTTATGCAATAGCCTTTTTTCCCTGTCTCCTTTTGCAAATACTGAAGTCTTGCCCCAGTTCCCTTTGCATGCCACCATTGTAACAGCCGTTCCAGTTCCATAAGATCTGCACTATCTCCAAGACTGGGATAACAGATGTAGGCAAAAATTTAGAAGAACTGGAAGTATTAATGACAGCACAAGATTTATCATAGAAGAGAAAAAAGTACCATACAATATGCACACAGAACAGCAATTGCAAAGTAATGAATAGGAACAAATCTGTTACAGAACTAAAATTTTTAGGTCTGAAAGGGGCCGTGGAAGTTCCTGAGTTCAACTTCCTTCACCAGGTTTAGGATAGTATCATCTTTTGTCTCAGCTTGTCTCTTTGATTATCACCATAAAGTTTCCATTAATTAATTAACTTCTTGTAGTAATTTCTGCTTAATGTTGTCTACCTTCTTTCTTTTTCTTTCCTTTCCTCTGTGTGCACGTGTGCATACATCACGGATCACAACCAGCTTACACCCCCCCTCCTTGTTAAAAGTCCCACCTCTTCTGCTGACTTACTGCACTCTTAATCAAAAGGGCAGGAGGAAGCCGCCAGGATTCATTCTTCCCCCTCTCTCCTCCTCTCTCCCTCCCTTTTTTCAAATGGCACAAATGTCAAACTTTCTAAAAGGATATTTGGCATAGCTGAGTTCAGTCATGTAACGTACAAAGCCGGTATGATCAAAAGGTTGCAGGGCTGCCCACTGCTAAAGAAGAGAGAGAAAAAAGGAAAGGGAGATCTTTTCTAAAGTATGAAAGAATGCATGAACCAACTGTTGCCACTGGAAACATCATGTCTATTAGCAACAGCAGTGGGTCTGAAACAAGGAAACCTAGGTCCAGATTCCAGATTCTCTGAAAAACAGGGCTGTTCAGATCCAATTTTATTACCGTGAAGAAATAAGAACAAACAGAGCTATGGAACTGATGACTTTTTCTTTTTTTCCTCTGTGCTTTGTATCATTATATGGAAAATACCTGTATCTATGCAGAAGTAAAAGCAGTTAGTTTTGTAGTCAAAGTTGCTGAAACTAATCAGATGGAACACATCCAAAATACATGGTCTCTCTGGTACTTTTATATTGTTACCTTTCAGCACAGTATTTCATTCTTGTTCTACCCACTGCTGAAAAAGAGGGCAAAATTTTCCTCCCTTTTACATATCTAAGATTGTTATGATTTCATAAGGCAGCTGGTTTGCAATTGTAGAGCACTTCACAATTGCATGCTCGTGTCCTCCCCTACAATTCTGATGCAACTATTCTGGTTTTATTCATCTATTTATTTGCTCCACTTTGGTGAGTCCTTATGAAAATGTTTGCCTCTTCTTACCCAACATCAACATTAGAGAACAGTCCAGCTATGCCACTGGCTCCTGCAAAATATCTGCACTCACAGTGGCATGGAAATAGGTGGTCAGAATACTCAGCATGAAGAATCTCTCTGTGAGCTGAGACAGTTTCCTGCCAGAAGATAACCCCAAAAATGTAGACGAAAAAGCTCATCATCAATATCCATTTAATAGAAAAATCTTAATTATAGGTAGCTTTCAGTCCCAGAACAGTTGACAGGAACTTGAGATTAATTCCCCCTATGACAAGGTATGTGAACAATAACCAGAATTTGTAATCAATACTCAGAGGAGAGAGCATCCAAATTGTACCGGGGATTTGGGATTCATTCCCAGAGGGCGCAATATACGATTTGGAACAGGTAGACTGGGATTAATTTTTGATTATGAAATATTTGAACAGCAATTTTCAACTTTTAATGAAGAGAAGATGTGGACACCACAATTAATAATTTCTAAGTCTCTCCACCATATTTCAAAAGACAGGTGACAGATCACAAACAGCTGTTTGGGCCACACACACAAGTTAATGTGGGAGTGCCGCCTAAAGGAAAGTGCACTAGGATGGGACTCTGGAGAAAGACAGGCAAAGACCAGAGTTACACTTCCCCCATTTCTAATAAAACTTGCTTATTACAAAGTCTGCATTAGAAGTAATTATTCCATGTTTGCTGACTTTACATGGATAATTGTAAGTCAGAAAACATCAGTATGGGAACATGGCTTTTCTCTTACATGGGAAAAAAACATAAAGGTGTTCACAGGAGAAATAATTCTCACTCTGAAGGAAAATTTCAAAACAGGAGTGCACAAGGTAAAATACATAGAACCTCATCATGTCCTGAGGGAAGAATACAACCCAAGTTTCTAAAGTTCCTTAGAATATAATAAAGCAGCTAATTGTTTGCCTAGAATGAAGATAACGAGTGAGTAGTGAATCTTACACTTTTCTGTTAGTTTCCACAAAACAATTTTCTTTATGTTTTCCTTACAGGCCAATGAGTAATTTTAATGATTATGAGCTGCATCTGTAGCCATGTAAGACAAGGCAAATTTTCTCTATCTGCGTATCTTGCCACTTGTGAATGAATGCAACAAAGTACTGTTTCAGGACACAGGTTGATTGCCAAAGGGGTAAAGGAAACCTAGCCTCTATGTCCACCACTCAGTATTGCTCAGTTGGAAGGAAAGTACCTTGAAGGAAAATGTCTTGCCCTGAAACAATTGATGGTAGTAGAAGGAATACAGATGAGATACACCGAAATCCTGTTTTACTTCTACATATACTTTATTTCAAATTTAATTTCAACCTTATAAAATATTTTAAAAGATGGTTTGAATTTCTGAAGCTAAATATTTACCTCTTCCATGGTATGCCTGCTATGTTGAACTTCTGGGTCTTTCACTGAGAAGAGATAAGTCAACTGGGGTTCCCTGTGGGGTCACCCCACCCCTCCTTAAGCCCTCAGACCCATATCAATCCAAGGATAATTTTCTAAGCCTTCAAAATTATATATAAGTATGCTGTCTCTGCCAGAACCTATTAATCATAAACTTCTTCTCATTTCATTTCAGTATTAAACTCATCTTGTTCAAATCTCTAATTTTCCACACTGACAGAGAAGTTCTCTATACATCATTCAGTTCTATTTCCTAGATACGTTCAGAATTACAAAATTCATTCAAGCCCATCTGATCTCTTCTCACTAAACCTTCTGCTTTCCACTGACTGACAGAGAAGAATTAGCCTTTCTCCTGACAAGTATACATCTTTTCCCCACAAAAGTATGTGAAAACACATCCAAATGCAGCCAGTGACTCAGCTTGCCCTTGTACTTGTCTTTCCTCTACAGAGCACTCAGTTTTATGGAGCAGCAAGTCCCATTGATGTAGTATCAGCTAGACTACCAATATGTATCTCTAAAGTAAGACTATCAATATTTCTAAAGAACAGCTGTAGCTATACAGCAGGGTACCACACACTGAAAGGAGTGGTACCATCAGCGCCCCTCATTCTAGTGGAGGCAGGAAGTGTCACAATGAAGTTATGATACAGAGCGATACTGCTGAGACCAAAATGACATCACAGGTCATTTTAAGTAACTAAAAAGGAAAATTTGCAACCACAATTTTCCTCAGAGGTCCTATCTAATCTTAAACCCAGATGCAGATGTCAGGGTTGAGAAGAAAAAGCACGTCAGGTATTTTCTGGCCTTTCCCTGCTGCAGCCATGTCATCTATCTCATTTCTAACCCAGCGTCACAGCTTCTGTCCAGTTTTACAAAGACACTGCAGCACTGTGCCAGCAAAACAAATTATGGTACTGCTGTAGCAACCAGGGACTGTAGCAACCAGGACTAGCACTGAAGCCTCTCTTTGTGCTTTTTTCTGTAGAGCCAGACATTCAGCAGAAATGATGCTTCTTTCCCCTGAGGATATACAAATAGTTTGGTATTTCATAGCTGGGAACAGCCCTTTCCTCCCCTAGGGCCAGGAATCACTGCTCAGAGAGGCTCTGGCTCCTAAGCAGCAAGTTTCAACCCACAACATGACCTGGGGGCCTGAAGAGTCCTCTGTTCCCACATCCACACACAGGCTACACCAGCTCTTCTGGCAAGTTAATCAAAGCAGCTATGGCAGGGGACTCGGAGTCAGATAGACTCCATGAGGGCATGGTGTTAGATTAGTCACCTCAACAATTTCTGCCTCAGTATCCCCAAGTGTGAATTAGCTTTTGGCACCTACCAGTTAAGAGGTCAGTAGCTTTAAAAGAACTGCGTGTTAGACAGACAGATCGATATTTCATTTTGAAGAACAGTTTCTATTCTACTATACTTTCGCTGGTTTGAAAGAAAACAGACTCTGTTGCAGTATCTTTTGACTAAAAACCTGTAGAAGAAATCATTACAGTCTTTTACAACCAGAATCTGGAAGGGTGTCCCATTGTAATATTTTCAAAGAGAAGTTGTGCATGCAGTATGTATGTGCATATGGTGTTTATGAATTGTTTTTTAACTTTAGATATTTTATTCATTTTTCCACATGGTACAAGTAGAACACACATCTTTGTTGGATAGACACCAATACAATAACATAGCTTTTGATTTCAGGCACTCAAGACTCTGTGGGACAAAAGGCTACTCTATCTTCATGCCAGGACATCACATCCTGAAATTAGGATGCATGCCATCAGGCAGTCAATATCTCACTTGAAGATACTCAGCCTCCAATACATTCTGTTATACTAAATGAAGGAAACTGTAACCACTTCCAGTTATTCCATAAAGAGATTAACGACCATGAGAACTCTGTGTCTTTGCATACAATGTCCTGTTATGATTTAAATGTATTGTGGGATCTGCTGTTATCTACAGCTTGTGAACTTCATTTTTTTCCTCACTTGCAGCATGCACACAGTCAGCACAGTAACTTCAGTCATAACAAGGTTCAAAAGTCCGTAAGGCAGAAGAGGGAAGTGGATAAGGACTTGCACAAAGAGACCTGGCTAGAGCACAGTAGAAAGAGCATAGATGCTACTGACACCTGCATCCCTAGCCCCCAAAGTCAGCAACATGGAGTTCAAAATTCATTTCTCCCATTTATGCTGTGTGCATGTGTGTAAGCTGCTCCCAGAGACTTATGGAGAACACTGAAATTACAGTTGCCCCTCTTGCACTTTGCGCCCCCCATATTGCGGCTTCAGATCTTAGCGGCATGATTTTTTAGCGATGTAGGAGATCCATTTCACAACGGCGCATGCGTGACTTGCCATGGAGGCTTGGGTGGCGGAACAGGGAGCAGTGGGAGGGTGAGCAGCAGCGGGGCCAGCACAGGTGGCGGCCGCAGCGTGGGTGACAGCTGCAGGGGCAGCAGCTGCAGCGTGGCCGCCATTCAGTGTGGAAGTCGGGCTACGCGGGTCCCGAATAAGACTGTGGGTGCGTGATATAGGAGACCCGACTGTATATTCTCTAGGATAACTGCCTATCCAGACTCACTAATGTAGTTCACTGCACAGAGTCAGACAAAACTCGAGGGCGAACAGCTTACCTCCAGACCAGAAAAGTCTGCCCCACAACTGCAGACTGCCATGTCTAATAACTATATAAAACTTGTTTATTTAATTTCAAAGCCTTTGTTTCCCTTGTGCTGCACCACGGACTCAGGATTCACAAGATGGTAGCATTTAAGAACAAGAGGTGATGATTTAGTTGATTTTCCAGGAAAAAATCTAGGTCCAAAAATAAAATAAAATAAAGTTTCCTTTATAAAGAATGAAACTATTAATAATATAAATAAGGGCATTTTATAATTTAATGTCATAAACTATCATTCTGTTAAATGAAATGTAATCGGAATGAATCAGTTCAGATAAAATACATAAACATTAATTCTGTTCCCATTGATAATTTAACACCTATTTTGTACCCCAAAGTCTTGAAAACACTGACTACAAAAAGTAGTTCCCCACTATCTGGAAAAAAATTAAGGATTAGGGAAACAAAGATTAACATTTATGTGAACTTGAGATACATTAGTTTCAAGATAGCCAAACTAAAATGCCTATGCTGAGTATCTATGTCAAACAAAACTGATTCTTATCCATTGTCCTACTGAAAGTTCC
The DNA here is from genome assembly GCA_013390025.1 of Pitta sordida. Classification (NCBI taxonomy): domain Eukaryota; kingdom Metazoa; phylum Chordata; class Aves; order Passeriformes; family Pittidae; genus Pitta; species Pitta sordida. Next base: position 204,843 of record WEKX01018159.1, on the reverse strand, counting down.
TTCATGTGCTTGGCTTAAATTTGAGGTTTCTTGACAAGCTCTAATGAATGGTTAACCTTGCTTTCCTGATACAAACCAAATGCTCCGTGACTTCACTCTTTTCTTGAAACAAGTCCATATGGATGAAATACACAAACTTCTGTCAACACGACTGCTGCTCTGTGCATTATTTAAATGCTAAAATTAAAAAAGGGGGATTTTTTTTTTTCCTCTCAGGCACGGCAGGTTCCACCCCGGGGAAGTTCATCTCTGGTATCCCAGGCACAAGCTGGGGCAGCGCCGAGCCCTCTCCCCTCACCCATCCCCTTTCCTGCTCTCCCGGCAGCGGGGCAGCGCTGGGGCAGCAGGCAGCGATGCCAGCGAGGGGCGGTACAAATAGGAGATGTGTCGTAGCCTTGTGGATCGCAGGTGGCGCAGAGCATTTATCTTCACACGCGCCAGGGCGGATATCTACAGCTTACGAGTGGGAAAGGTCAGGTATGTCAGCTATGATGGCAACAAACAGCCTCACTAGCAGGCACGGGTGTATTCACCTTTTGCTGCTCACGGTCGGCAGATGCTTCCTGAGCTGGAGTGGAGCAGCAGCCCTGGAGCAGTGGCTGCCTCCAGGCATGCTCCCACCTTGGCTTGGGACTCCCTCTCCTTCCCCTGCCCGTTGGGAAGGCGCCACTGCCAGCGAGGGTGGCAGATAACGCCAGTAGTTTGGAACTGCTCTCTTCCTAAGCCACTGAGGAGATTTATTATTTATAGGCAGAGGGATGAAAACATGAAGCACGTACATGGGGGCTTGTGGGGGGAGGGCCAGTTACTGCCAGGCAGTAATTTCAGTCTGAAGTTCCTATGACTTAAATAGCCACTTGAGCTCTGCTCTTGCAGTTTATGATGTCAATAGAACCCCTAAATGAAATTACAGCCTTCTGATACGCAGCGGGATAGCTTTTCTTCACCGTGTAATATACCCGGCCGGGAGAAATTGCACTATACGCGGAGTTTCACTAAAGCAGAGTTTATCATAAGAATGTTCCTGCTAAAATATGATTAGGCTTCTTGTTTGCCAGATAACACATCTAATGAATCAGGGTATGCGTGATAGTCATGTTTTGTGAACGCAGACATATACCCTGAGGTGAACTGGGCACTCCACTGCCTCAAAGCACCACTACGTATTTCATTTCCCCGTAATTTGCACCTGCTTTGTTTTGCCAGCAGCACAGACCCATGCTAGCTCTGGAACTCGCCTCAATTCCAGAAACTTGAAGCTTGCAAAGATGAAAAAACAAACACGGCAGGAATGAGGGGATCTACAAGCAGTATTTAGAGGCTCTTTTTTTTTTTTTTTTTTTAAGCATGCCTAAGCCTGGCTAAACCTGAGTAGTAGCCCTGTGAGGACAAGAAAAAAAAAAAATCCACTTTTCAGATGGGTAAGTAAGAAATACACAGAGCTAAAGATCACAGGGATGGATCTGGGATACAGATTCAGGTCCCCTAAAGTCTATTCCATTTCTCTCCATGATCATTATGTTACTCATACAATCCCTTCTCAGCTCAGGACAGGAAGAAAACCCCTTCATCTTACCGTTTATGAACCTTGCTATTTCTTTATCCTTTAGCTGAGGACATGACTGCCGTTGATAATAAGAGATCTGTGGTTAATGGCTGCTTTACCTCAGTAACTTGCAAATCCCTTTTACTTTCCTAACTTTCCCTGTCATATGACTTAATTTAAAATCAAGTTTCACTTTCTTTTCTGCATTACAGGAAGGAAAATTTATGCTGTTGCAACGTTGTGACCCAAGAAAACAAGCTGTTCAGCTTTGGAACAGCTTGGAAAAGATAAGTTTACAATATAAAATAAGAAAACAAATAGCTTAAAACTGGCAATGTACTTAAAACAAGGCAGGTGCTTTTATGTACTTTTACTGCAAAAATTTTCTCTGGATGTTGCTTAAGTTTTTCTACTTCAGAAGCATCCCAGTACCTATGAATCTGTGTACCTTTATCATTACATCTTTTTCTGTGCTTTGTTCTTGTCTGATGGAGTTAACACTCATAGAACAACAAGCATATCACATCAAACAACTGTTGTGCAGAAAACAGGGGTTTTCATTCTACTGTGCAAATATATATTCTTTTCCACAAAAGTATAAACTGATGGTTTGAACACAAGTAAAAGAATACCCTTTTCTCTTTGCTGGTGTCAGAGAAAGGATGATAACTTTTCCACTTCAGCTATGGGTAAAAGAAAGAGGCTTTAATTGAGCAGTGGCTATAAAGCACTTTTAGATAACTAGTTGGAAGGGATGCGGTAACTAAAATGGCTATTGCTAGAAGCAAACAGTGCATCTATAAAAGAATGACCATATGTTTTAATTTTCATTTTTTAAAGTAACTATGATAAACTATTACACAGTAGACAAAGAAGCTACTACTAACGAAATAATTTATCATCTTACCATCACAAAATATTTAAATAGACTGTTGGAATATGACTTGAAATTGCAGATTTTTCACCCTAATGATTTTACACCACAGACAAACCATTATAACCTTGGCCTACAGTCAATAAGCAGCTTATATCATAATAAGAAAGACTGCTGATCTTTTCCATCTTGCTGTACATAAATACCAGCAAAGACAAATTCCTTTGCTACCAGAGAGACTTGCAGAATAAATAAATTATTTAAATAATTTAAACATTGAGAGGTTTAGAGCAACACAGAGACTCTTAAAAAAGAGATTAAACATTGTTTTGCCTTCTTGGTGAAAGATGCCAGAGTGACAGCCCTTGACTTCAGTATATCCAGAGAACAAGTGTTACACAGGCAGAAGTTTGAAGTTTCAGACATTTAGCACTGTGCTTTGAGAACTTTCCATTTCAGAAGTCCTTATGTCTTTCAGACTTACACTGCCTGGAGGGAGAAAGTAAATCAGAGATAAGCTTCAAAGATCAGACCCAAAAGTGTGTGTGGGCGTTCAGTATAGCCCATTTAGAGAAAAGAAAAAAAAATCCATTATGTTTCTATCTGTGATGTGAACTGCCTGAAAGTTTGGGATGTTCTGATCTGTCAGCTGCTTTGAGTACACTGCAGAAAGGTGATGCAACAGCCAAGTCGGGATCTTAACATCAATTTAGTCAAAAGCTGGGACCATTTGGATTGAGGCTTTGATGTATGTAAAGGTTATTTCTATGTGTATGTAAGACTCTTTACTGAAGGGATCAGCCAACTTAATTGCGTGTTTTGTTGAGAGCTGGTGATTTAGTTTAAGTTCAGAGAGAGGTCTGTAGCACCAGGGAATGAACAGAAACAGCTAACCCTTTCTGCTCAGCGCTGAAAAACATCTGCAGTCAGCTTAGGGGTTTGTATATGAAAAAGAGGAGTTCGTAGTTCTTTATGGTTCTGTTGCAAAACCAGATGAAACTCAAAGATAATGTCTATCTATCACTTGAAGTTCTCAGGCTTAGTCAGATTTCAGGCTGAAACTGAAGTAGGGGACAGGACTGACAACCTACATGGATTGAAACCAACAAAAATATTTGCAAAAATTGCCAAGCAGTAAAAACACTAAATCTTATATGATTTTACTTATTAGTTATAAGAAATAGCAAGTACTTTAATATGGGTTGGACATGATTTGATACTGAGCTCAGTCCTGAAGCCAATGTCAAATCCTCCAACTCCAGTGAAAGACTGCTCTGTGCCAGCCTTTACATACTGTCCTCAAGACTTATCTGGGGCACAAAACCAGGGAAAAGGTGACTGGACTTCTCTGTATGTCACAGACGGCCAGCTGCATTTGAAGAGGGGCTATCTCCCCGAGGGTCAGAGAGACACGCTTGTTGATACATATGCTGAAAGAATACTACTCAAAAGCAAGACAAGGGTGACAAGAATGCTTCACAGATAATATCCTGTGTGAGATACATCGGTGTCATTAAAGATCTTGGTCTTTTGCCAGGGACATGTTTCAAAGAACAGGATAATAACTCAAAATACAAATATTTTGACTGCTACCCTGTGTTTCTTATATGCTTACTTCGTTAAGAGTAGAAAATGTTAGTCAATAAATGATTCATTTCTTCAAATCATATAATATGGAAGATGATGAAGGATGTATGGAACATCCCACACATTGCCCTGGCCTTCTTTATCACTACAGCAGAAAAATATTAACAGAAGTGATACATTCAGCAGGGTAGGGGCAGACAAAAGGACAGAATCTGGGCCTGGAGCTATAGAAGCTCATCCTACTCTTTTTTCTTTTGCTGGATTTCTCATGCGGCCGTGAGCAAATAACTGCAGCTTCCTAAGTCTCATCTTTCCTATCCAACAGCTGAAAATAAGTCTGTGTAAGTACCTTCATGTTGGCTGAGACACTCAATTCTTTAGCATCCAAGATTTTGTATATTAAGTTCTTTGAAGTATATTTTTTTCCCTGATTCCCCGTTCCTCATACATAAAGAGAACAGAAGGGAAGTGAGAGAGTTAAAAAAGAAAAAAAAGGAAAAATAATTCCGACCCTTCCTTCCCTCTCCCTCAAATGGACCAGCAGCCTATAAACCAACTAGTTCTTCCTATTCCCAGAGGTGGCTTCCACAGAAGCATTTTCTTTTACTATGCATCCACTGTAGAGTTTCTTTTCTGCTTGGCTGGGCAATCAGGTATTCAGAGCATAATGTAAATGCTTGGAACACAGAGGCATGAAAACTTGCCAGACAGAAACTCCAAGCGAAGGATTAACATTTCCCCCCGCCCTCAGCTCTCCGGCTCACCCAGGCACTCCTGCAAAGTCCCCCCACCGTAGCTCAGCCACACTGCCCAGCCTGACCCCACTGGTGTTCGTGGGGAGCCCCCCTGCTCGGGCCAACAGAGCTCCCTGAGCTCGGCTCGGCAGCCTCTGCGCTCGAAGCTTTATATTCCTCCTGTGTTTGTTGCTGATTTTGTTTTTATAGAAGAGAAAAAAAAAAAGGAAAAAAAAAAGGCAAAACACAACAAAAAAAACAACCTTTATTTCCTGCTTCGCCGCAGCGGCCCCGAGAATAGAAGCCTTGACACATCAAATTCTGGGAGCTCACCACTCACCAGGGCTGTGGTTCCTGGTCCAAGCAGTGACGAAGGAGAATCACCTCACAGTCTCTGGAGAGTGGCAGGGCTTGGCTGCGAAGTGCGCCCTGCGCTGATGGGCTTTTTGAGTTCGCTCTGTTCCAGAGCGAGTGCCGAGGCAGAGAAATTAGGGAGGGGAGAGGTGGGAAGGAAAATCACTGGAGCCTCTTACGATCAAACTTCCACTAAGCAAGAGGAAATGTCTTATAAATAAACAACAGCAAGAGAAACAAAAAAATCCATCCCGTCCTGCCAGAGGAATGTACATTATTGTCTCTCGACGGAAAACTTTACACCACACCAAAAAGCAAGAAAGCAGCCATGTCTCCTGAAGCCACCCTCACTTGAGCAAGGGGGTGGGGAGGAAGAGAGCAATGCAAACTTAAAAAAAAATATTAGGAAGCTCATGCCATTACCCAGTAGACAAACAAAACTCCAAATTCAACACATGTCAGTATTCCACGGTTTCACACAGTGCTAAATGCCTTTAGGTCTTATGATCATCGCTCCACCATTCAGACATATTCAAGGAGGAAGTTCAAGGCAAGAGGAATGAGGAAAAGGTCACAGTATAGTATCTGTGTGTGTAGATCTGTGTATATTTATTTATGCATAATATTCACATTTTATGCATTTTATGATTCATATTTTTGAGAATGTTTTTATGTGTGTATTTAAAAACCTGAGGTACATGAAATTCTCTTCTCTCATACTTCCCCATAATTTTTGAAATTTATGGGCCAAAGTTCCAGGTCCTTCATTCTCACCTCAAAAGACTCCAAACATAACGTACTTAAAACTAACATGTTCTCATACTGCAGCTCACAAGTAACATGAGTTTGGTGATTTCAGTACAGTCCCTAGCTTTGCAAAAATCTATTGCATCATTTGGCATGACACACGGCAAATAGCAGTCTCTTTATGAGGAACTACAGATGGCAATTGGAAGAGTAATTCAAATAATTTATCAAACACATTTGGAGACCTAGAATGGGGGATGGCCCGAGTCTATGAGAAACCAGTATGCTACAAGTCATTATTAGCAAGCTTATTATAACTTGCTTCGCATATACAGCAGTAAAAGATCAGAGATTGCTGATGAGGACCGAGGTGCTTGGCAGTGTTATATTTTGGGTCATGACTAGGAAAACAGAGTACTGGAGGTGAGGACCAACTTCAGAGGAGAAGTGGGGCAAAAGACTAAAAGATCATGAGACAACTGAAAATGGCTTGGCAGCCTCAGCCTGCATATCGGTCCTAGGGGACCTCCACCATTTGAGACAGATGCAACGCTAGAAGTGCCCATACCAAATCTCAGTTTACCAATTCTCAAAAAATTTGCCTAATCTGTTGAATTCCTGAGGGCTACCATATTCACAAGACACAAATGAAAACATGTTTTTAAAACTAATTAGTTTTATATCTGTGTGTTCTTGCTGTTGAAGTAATGCTGTCATAGACTTCTGCTAGCAACAATCAGTCTACACTGCAGAGACAAGTTTAAGACTTAAGACTCAAGTATGTTTGAAAATAAAAACCAAGAGCCTTTAATGCAAAAATTGTAGTAAATCACAGTTTCTTCAGGCTCCGACCTTTAAGAGAAGCTGTTGCTAAAGCATTTCCAGATCTAAAATACCAAGGTGATCTCAATAAAATAAAAGAAGCAGGCATTTTCAAGAGATTTCTTAAGACAGAGCAGCAGAAGTGACATCACTGACATAGCACCAGGGGAGCTGTGGGGAGGATGTGAGTCTCATTGATTTAGCAGATTAACTGGCAAATTGTACATCTGACCATCTAGTTCATACATGCTCATACCATTCCTTAACCTGGAAGGTTGCTGGGTGACAAGAGAGAAGCCATTGGGTGATCTGACCTCACTATGAAAGACTTCGCTCATTTACAAATCAGGTCAGCATTCACCTCTCACTACCTTTATGTTTACTAGCATTGCCAGAAGTATTTAAGTAAACTGAGATAAATGTGAGCTCTTGCAAGTGAAACCTTATTAGTGAGAGGTGTCTAGAGAGCCAGGTGCTCAGAGTGGTGCACAAAGGATAATGGAACGGAATCTGCTATAGTAATTCCTGTCTGTGACAAGGAAAAACTTTAACATTTCTAAGCAGGAAACACAATTAGCAGGCTGATCAACCGACCTTGGGTTCCCAATACCTTAGCTGCCTTTAGGAGATTTACACAGATGGAACTGGGAGATGTATATGACCCTCTGTTTAATAAGTCATTTGTTAAACAGCTCAGAGATCAATAGCAGACATTAAATTAAGTAGTCTGGCATTCTTATTATTTAGTATCATTAAGCATTAGGGATGGCTGTACTTTAAACACATAGTACAGAGAACCAAATGAAATCTTCTATATAAAAAAAAAAAGCCTACAAAGTTTCTGAAAATCAGACTAAATAAGAAAACACATGCAGCAAACAGATTAAAATCTTAGTAAATTCCAAGTATCTGTCTGTCAGAGCAGACTATTTCCATTACAGACTTCAGGAGGCTGAACTGTGCCATTCTTGTTTCACTAGCGTTAACAGTGGCCTCAAACTCAGAACTGCAAAATAATAAGAGCCAAGAGGACAATCATTTTCCTCAGATTTTTTATTTTGACATTTCCCATTTGTGCCCTTTCCAAAGTTTTAATTTGGTAAAGGCACTTTTCAGCCTGTCTTTTAATGGGTCACTAATAACTTGGGATGCAAGATCTCATATGTCATTTTTTGCTACTGCCACCACTAAATATTTCATTTACGTTGAGTACAGCAGACCACTCTGGAAGGTTTATTTATTTATTTAATTATATTTCCACAATGCTGTTTACAGACTAGTTTTGTGATTCATTATTTGCATTAGGCTAGTTTGATCCTACCTGTTCAGGTAAATTAGTAGACTGGCTACAGCAATATTTTTATCCTTGAAGTAGCTCAGTGAGGCAACTTTACATACTAACTTGCCTTCTTGGAACCTATCTGCAAATACCTAGGAGTATTGGAGGTGGCACCTAATTATAACACAAGCTTCTTCCATAAAATCCCTTTTCATATTCGTAAGCATGTTACACACACAAATATAAATGTATACATCTGTGCATATGTAATTCTATATTATTGTAATTCACCCTAGGACTAATAAAATTATTGTAATTCATCCTAGGACAGTAATAAAATTATCAGAGTTTTATTTCTGCTCCCTGATTTGGCTATTAGCCTCTGAACTGGAAGTCTGAATGCATTCAATTCTATATATGTGCACACACACAAAATACAGGACTAAAAAATTCATTTTTAAAACCACAGTGTGACCTAAGGGTTTCTCTGCCTGCCTTGTATCGGTCTAGAGAGGACAAGCTTCTAAAAGGCTGATGCTTTGTCCATCTCAGCAAAGACAGGAGGAAGAACCCCAGCAGATGCAAGGGAGTACTTGGAGACCCTGATTTTTCTCTCCTCCACTCCATGCATCTCTCCACGCAGCTAAAACTCTGTGCCTAGAAAAAGTGCATGCTGCAACCACAGACCTTGCGGGCAGCTGCAGATAACCACATGGAGGTTAATTCTGCTTTTTGCTCCATTAACCTCCACTCCACCTTTGGGACACCCTCAAGGAGGAAAGACAGCAAGACAGTGTGGACAGGAGAGTCAGGCATGTTCCAGTGGCCAGGAAGCACTGCAAGGGGAGTCATACAATGAAAGGGCTGCTTCTGGATCCCAGGCCTCACAGCATTTGGAGAATAGTTTCCTTTGCTTCTGCCAGCTCAGCCTCAGCACTGAACACTTGCAGGATGCAAGTATACTCTGCAAGGCAAGCTTCATGGCAGTTCCCTGCAGCCTTTCCCTCCTCTGTATGTTCCTCACTGTAGGAGGAGATACACAGCCTTTGGCAGTGAGTGCAAACAGATGAGATAAACAGAAACGGTTGAAATAAACCTAGTGGAAAAGTCTTCTGCAGATGTAGTGTCTCTACCTGTAAATACAGATTCTCCTGGTGTCCTCCAGATGCAAACACAGAATTGCGATTTTTGTTGTTTTCTTGCTGAGTACAAAGCAATTAAAGTGTAACAACGTCTCAAAATCTTCCTTTATTAAAAAAAAATAGGTCATGGGCACAGAAGCAGTCAGTTATGGTTTGGAGTGGGCAAGCAAACAATTTTCATTTGATTGTGCCGTTGTTTTTGTAACTAGCTTTTCTGCTGTGACCTGCTATACTTACCCTGTCTGCTGTGCTAACCAGCAACATGCCTTTTTAATCTGCCTTCCTGGGGTCTGCATTTGATTACAGCATTCATGTTCTATTTAGATTCTTTTGAATCATGCCCTGTGGTGCTAGCACGAAAGGTGTTATTTATAAAATGAAATTCTGTTGTATTGCAACTTGGATTCAAAGAGGACAAGCAATATTAAATACTTACTTTATTTAATAATATCTTGGATTTATTAACTCAATTTCATTACGAGATTAGAGACGGTAACCTGGAGGGGGTTATTAACTAATAAACAGGCTTCAGGCAACTCTGCCCTATATAAAATAAAATAAAAATACATATATATGCATTTAAATTACTTCTATTTTGAGGGCCTAGATACACATCCCTGGCTCAAAAAGTGGTTTTCTTGATAAATAATGATGTAGAGAGTTCTAGACTGGAATCCAGTAAGCTCAAGGTCCCTTTACTGCAGCAGGCATCCCCACTCAACAGTTATCCCATGTGGCTGACCCTGTTTAGGTGGCTGCCTCCCACGTGGGATGAAGTCTACCACTCAGCTTTGACAGAACTGTGCAGGTTGCACTTACTTCAAACCATTGTGGGCAGCACACCAGAAACCATGAAACTCTGCCAACTTGTCTGACCCTCCCTGACTTACCCAGCTTCGTAAAACTCATATTTGTGAGCTGTTCCACAGCTCTTACTTTGCCATCATCAGTCCTGGATGTACCACAGGAGAGGCACCTTAACAGTTTGGGGAAATCTCACAGGCAGCATGCTGTATCTCCCCAAAACAAGTACCTAAGCTATCAAAGAGTTTCTCTTTGCAGGAGGGGACAGGAAATTCCTGATTGTGTATATAACATGATGTGAATCTACGTTCTGATACTTAGCTCTTCGTGGTAACTTAGAAAACATGTAAAACCAGTGCATATTCTATTCAGTCTGATATTGCACCACTGGCAGCTGAATCTAACTGCAATCTCTTCACCTAGCAAGCTCAAGTGTGTTTGCTAGCATCCCGGGTTAGAAAATTCACAGAAGGTTCAAATCTGCTCAAGAATACAAGACTACTGAGACGCAATTTTTTGTCCATTCACTAAATAAAACTAACAAATGCTAATACACTATTAAATGCCTTTTCTCTGAAACACTCTACGACAAGGTGTAGCTTATGTGACTTTGAACCTGTCAGGTCCACAATAAAGGCTGAGTCTGACATGGGAAAATAGCACAGCATCAATGTCACAGATACTACAGGCTGGGAATTCCCCCTTGGAGGTGCATAGCTGCTAAAAGCTTTCACCTCACATCTGTTGCTTAGTTAGCTGTGAGTCACCTGCAGTCAGCTTCATTAGACCTGAAGTGTCACTCAAATAAGACAAGCTATTGCTAGAACAAGATTTTTAAGCATTTGATAGATTAAAAGGAAAGTGTCATGGTATGATAAATGGATATTCAAATACTTTAGGCCCCAGTTTTCATCTACTTACAGATCGTATGCCTTTGCTTAAAGCTGGATTGGTAGGCAGAGATCAAAAATAAAGGGAGATTTTCTTTTTTTCGCTCATGTGTTGCTCATTGCAATGACTCAGTGAAGTATAAAATCTGGTGCACGAAGATCATGAAAAGACAGAAATACTAATGAATTAAATCTGATCAGAAAGAGATTTGAATTCAGAGTGATCTCTAAAATTCAGGAGGGAACACCTACAGCATGGTGGTGTACAGATATTCCCAAGAGAAACCAAGGTTAAGTAACAGAACTGTGTGGAGAAGAGGTTAATTTGGGTCAAAAATGAAGAGAGATTGGGAAACAGATTTATGGTAAAACTTTCAAAGGCAGAAGCAATAATTGCACCCGCAAAAGGCATGTGCATCATTGCTACAAACAAAAACACATGCTTGGACTCTCTACAGGCAATCTGGCATCTGTCTCTCATTCCCTCCCTCCTCCTGACCCTGAGACCTCTCTCTCTGGAATTTTGTTCCATGAATATTCCATAAAGCTACTCTCAGCTCCTATTTTCATGAAAAGTCAGCATTAGCTAATAAGTGGAAGTTCACAGCATTACTGTCAATCAGTGGTTGGTTTCCATGAGAATGGAGACAGATCTCAACTAAGAAAAATAGTGAGGTTCAGGCACAAGTGATATTCCATCTACATATGTTATGTATGTACCACTTTGAAACTACTGAACTAACTTGTTTGGCATTTGATTTACTAGCAGACTCTCAAGGGTATCTACAAAATAAGCCAAGTTTAAACAACATTCATTTGGGTCATTTTGAAGGCAGAAACAAAATATATTATTTGGTATGTCAGTGGTACTGCAATTTATTCTCATTCTGTCTTTCCTCACTGCTTTCTATATGCTTAAAACCACCATTAAGAAAAAGACTGAAGTTTTTTCCTAGCTGCCTATTATTTGTTTCTTTTTTATTTCATCCTACCAGGTCTCAAAGTGTAACAATTTCTACCCTAAAGTAATTAGTGAGAGAAATTTGTAACTGACACTGTGGATTATAAAGGGAAATTATTTCAGTTTATTTCAGGAAATTATTTCAGTTTATTTCAGGAAATAAACTGAAATTTTTTCAGTTATTTCAGTTTATTTCAGGAAATTATTTCAGTGTGCTACTATTTCTGAATCGATGCAGTCTGTTTATTATGGACAGACTAGGTGAGTATATAATGCAAGGGCACAGTTATGCATGGGGTAGTACTTTACAAAAGCACTTTTATCTTTTATTATTTTTACTCACTCATCAAGTTTCTTGCATACTCTCCTCTAGAACGAAACAGTGTAAATAGTGCAAAAAAAAAAAGGAAGACAGTTATTTCCTCGTTTAGGGGCAAAACCAGAAATACTGTAATATGTAGATATATTTCTAAATTTCAAGTGTTGTCAAAATTGAATACAATTGGGTCAACGGCTTTATAAGGAAATGCTATAACAAGAAGGTAGTTTCATAATTTTAATACAAAGGAAGATTAAATTTTAAAATACACCCCAAATTTAAGACTATTTAGATAAAAGGCCTTGGTTTTACTTCTGATTAAATTACTGGAGAACAAGCTCACAGAGAATGCGAGAGAAGACCCAGGAAACCCCAAAGTAGTTGATAGACACAGTTAAAAAGTCTAATTCCATGCAGTTGCTTCAGTGTGACTGATCTCAAGAAGAATAAACTAGTTCTGCAGGGATAGAAGTCTGAGCAGTGGGCGGAAAAACAGGAAGAGACTTTGGAGAGAGACCATCAAGGGGTGAAGCCTGCATGAGCTAGAAATCACTTGGCCTCCCAAAGACCCATCAAGACATAAGAAGGATAAATGAAATGCCATTTGTATGCATTCTGCCAAGTCTCTACTTTCTTTCCAATCTCCTCAACCCAGAATCTCTCTGCATGTATCTGCTTAATGAAAAATTTATCTTCTTTTCCTCAATGAAAGTTTAAGAAGTTTCTGAGACAGACCTGTTTTGAAGCAAAAAAGAATCACACTATAGCCACAGAGTGGACAAGTTTTCCCCCTTTTGGGATGTTCTCTTTTTTCGCCCATGTGAGCTCAGCCTTTGAAGTGCGCTCACATAGCTCTGTAATATAATGTAAGGGTTCTTTAATCAAATTGATACTTGATTTCCATACTGAGAGTCGTGTATGCGCTGTTGGAAGCCAAAGGACCTGGGTCAAACATGGGTGTAAGCCTGTTTTGCAGTATCCAGTGAAACCACAAATTAAAATTTTAATTCTGGCGTGTTTTCATCTAGCATTCTGTGGAAGGACTGAGGCCCATTACAGCCATATTACATGGTAGAACAAACCAATCTGACCCCAGGCAAAGACTATATTCTTCCTGTACCTCACTTTCCCTGGGTGTCAGGCTAGAAAAGTCATTCTTTTTCACTTAATAAAGTTACCTTGGGAATTATCTACTTAACATTCAGATTAAAAAAAAGCTCAGAATGGCAAAGTACTGTGGGGCCAAGCAAATAGGTTTGCTTGCAGTAACATGGCTGTTGCCAGCAGGCAGCAGGTACCACAGATCTTGTGAAAGATCACTCATCAATTTTAACTTACATTCATTTTTGTGCCTGTTCCCTAGGCCCCCAGAGATTAAGTACAGCTGAGTGCTATTATACAGTTAGTTCCAGCGAATGAAAAATATACTCTTTTGCAGTTTTATTCCTTTATCAATTACTACTTTAGGAGACTTGTACTGTATTATTTTATATTGGCCAGTTGTAAAAATAATTTATTCCCTGAAGAGTTTTATTCCTTTAACATTTAAAATTTTTTTGTTCAATGTTTACCATGTGACCATTTTTGACAAAGAATGAAAGGAATATTTTATTAAAGGAGCTAATATAGCTCCTTTTCTTATGTACATTTTGACATTTTTTAAAAGAAAAGATCCAGATAGGATTTCCAGTAGTAAAAATCTAGCAAGATTTTTTTTTGTTTGCAGGTTTCTTTGCATTACTGTATTTTTACCATAGGGGAAAAAAAAGCAGATTTCTGGTAAAGCAGCAGACCTACCTGTTGAGGACCTAACCCACTTTCCTCCCTTCTTCTAGGTACATTTTTTTATTTTAAGCTTGCTCCTACAAAGGACTGTATAGAATGAAATGTATAGAATGAAAGATGAGTTCCTTACAGACTAGAAACTCAGAAGAGCCATTGGGATGAAAACCTGTCAAGCGAGCATAGAGCCACTTCAGAACTAGCAGGAAAGCATGCTCAAACACTGTTCAATGACCGACATTGTCAGGTAGCTCTGTGACTTAGTTTTCTCTGTAAATAGCTCAAACCACACTGAAAAGAGCTCTCATGATGAGGGAGATGCTGAGTCGGATTGAAAAGGCAAACCTATGTTGCGTTTGTGAACATGGTATCATGGAGGCAGGAACCCAGATCACGTTCAGCAGAGGCCTGTGATATCACAGAACAGGGTGATATTATTACAAAATCCTCAGTTGTGGTCATACACAGTACAAAATCAATTAAGGATGAAGCCATCTGGGATGAAGTTCATCTAAGGATGAAGAGGAGAATGCATAGGGTGTGCAACTGAGCAGAGCTGGCGCTTGAGCACTGCTGAAAGAAAACTAAGCTTTTGTGTGCTTAGTTCTTAGTGCTGCACAGACTCACAAAACCTGTGCTGCTCAACAGAAGATGTTGCTTTCATTGCCAATTCCTAATTCAGATCAGATGATGAAGGATTTCCTGAGGTTCACAAACCCTGTTAACGATGGGGGGCCCAGCGCAGACTAACCCTAGAGCTGTTAAAGTGAAAACATGCTGTATACGAGGTTTTGTACAACTTCAGCACAAACCCTGAAGGCACTGTAGACTCACCTGAGTTTAAACTCTAGTAAACCTTAGGAGAAGGGACTGGCGAAGCTCGTAGCCAGCACCTTTCACCCCCAGTTCCACTAAGTAATTTACAAAGGGATTTCCTATTTTATGAGAGCAAAACTAGTACAGTGACGAGGAATGCCTTGTTGAAGACCATTTAGCATTGCAGCAGCAGACCAGGGACTCAACTAGGGTTACTGTGATCTGGGCCACCATACTTCCCCGTAGATACAATGCCTAAAGAAAATTAATAATACAAATTAGCAGCAAAGTTTCATACAACTCTAATCAGAACCCATAGACACACCAGTCCATCACAAACATCTCCTCTTGCTCAGTCACATAAGTTTATTCACTGGATGGGGATGAAAAGAAGTCCTTCACTAACTGGAATGACTTGTGTCAATCTTCAGCCCTTTAAAACACTGACTAATTTTAGACTTTTTGTGGTTAAATACATTTGTAAACTATTAAAACAGTCTCTTGGTACATGGAAAACATATGGTTTCAACAATGTTATTTCTTCTTGAATGCATGTTTCTTCAAAGTTTCCTTTAGTTGTACACTAAGCCTGTTTGT
>WEKX01018159.1:60422-185305 GCA_013390025.1 Pitta sordida | reverse complement strand
TCAAAGGAGGGGAATAAATCACAATCTGGAAGGGCTCATTTATCTTAATTTACTTTAGAGAAAAATCTAAAATTCTGACAGATTTCCAAAGTTAGGCAGGAATTCTCACTCTGTCAGCTCACAAAATAGTGATGGGTTAGGCTGAAATGCTGGATTTGTGAACTTCACAGCTGGGAGGACGTTTAAATCCCAATTCATATCAAAGTTGTCAGACTTTTCCTGCATGCACATGCTACTGTTTTCCTGCAAGGGAGGTGTGTGTTGGGGGAATTAGTCTAATACTTTCCTGCTGTAAACTGGTACTTGTCTTGCTTCTCATCCGATGGCATTCTTAATACACAGATGGGAAGACTAAAACACTTGTGATTCCTTCCTCTGTATCTACAAAAATAGTTTATTTATGAATCCCATTAATATTAGCAGAAATATTGTGAAGAAATCTGAAGAAGATTCAAGAAGAGAAGAAGATTCTCAAGAAGAGAACATGACCCTGAGTTTAAAAAAAAAAAATAAAAAAAATCAAAGCTCAAACATCTGGGGACCCCCATCACAAAGTAGTAAGGAATACAGAAACTTATTTGCTCAGCAGCGGGACATCCAGCCTGACAAACTCAAGTTGCCTTGACTCAGAAGCAGAAACTGCAACAAGTTAAACATTTTCAAGGTGGTTTCACTTTCGTTTATCACTTTTTGGGGTATTCAGAATTCCATAACCAGAGTAACTGACAGATGTTCACACAGAAAGGAAAGCAACCCAATTTCAGGTATGGCTTCAAATCCAACAGAAAGTAATGCTATTCCCATTAGCAGAAGTGGATCATGAAGCTACTCTTCAATGTGTCCAACCTCTGCTGCACTCAAAGGAAAGATACAGAGAGGATCCCTAAACATACTCTCCTGTTTTTCTCATTCCACCTGGAAAACAGCGACGAACCTGTGCACAAGTTACTCCCAGTACATCTAAGGGCTCTGCCTGTGGGGTACTGCAGCGAACTGTCAACCTACAGGGAAACCTTAGGAAAAGCTATTAACAGATTCCTGCAAGAAGAATTAAACAGTTCAGAGAACAGATGGAAAGAGAAAAAAAAAAAAAATTTTCCATAGCCGGCACCTGCTCCAGCCTCATATAACTAGATGATTACAGCATTCCTGTCTTAAATCATTCTCAAAAGAGGACCAAGTTTAAACTTTACAAACCTCAAACCCTAATTTAACCAAATAAAATACCACTCAATCCTGTTGAATGCTTTATATGAATTCTTAAATAAAGGAGGTAAGTTCTTCTTGAGTGAGGCATGATATTTATTTTGACTTTAGACCCAGCTCAAATCCTGCAACCCTGTGAATAAGAAAGAAAGAAAAATAAGAGTGCCTTAAGTGCACTTGCCAGATTCCAAACTGGGTAAATACAATTTTCTCATTTCAGTCCATTTTGCAGCTTCAACAGACTAAGCTTTCTCCCTCTCTATTTTAGGTTAGTAATGTTCTTGTTTCTTATTCCAAAAGGGGTACTGTTGTTTTTTGAAGTAGGTGATAAGATTCCTGTGCAGATTTAAAATTTAAAACCCTGATTATGAAAACATGCTCTCATATAGTACTTAGCTTACAGCTGGTTAGCTATTCCCCTGAATTTTAAGTCCTACAGGACACACACTTGAAGAGTAAGCAGTTATAAGTATTCGCAAGAGTTTCTAAGTTCCATTAGAATTTTTTCAGGTAAACAAACCTACCAAACTTCAAAATACTAATTCTAGAGTTTATACATATTACTGCTCTAAAAATACAGTATAACAAATATATAACATAAAATGCATGTAAGGTAAATATGGCAGTATTTACAAATGCAGTTCCCAGGAGCACTGAGACATCCCAGAATCAGTGATATTCTCAAAGTCCAGAAGAAACAAATCTTTCAGAGCCATTACCTATTGCAAATAGCAGTATACATAATGTGATAATTGTAATTCTTATTGGTAAGCTTTTCATGTTGTTACTACTTTTTACATCAAAAAAGGTACTATTGATCAGAACATCTATTTTATTTTACATCCTTTTTAAACAAGAACACAGACTATTTCCAGTAGTACTCAGCTCAGAGGGACCTGCATATATAGCCCAGACCAGGGCATACAGGTGTTACTGGAAGCATTCCCACTTAGATAAATAGGGTTTTGTGTAGACTTATTGGAAGAGATCCTAAAGATGTAACAGTAAATGCAGTGAAGCCAATGAAAGTTTTGCGTGTGCCATTAAATAAGAAATAGGTCCACAAAGGCTTGTACAAATTAGAAATAATCTAAACAGACTGCAAATCTCCTGCTGATACCTTAATTTGGTTTTTTAAACTAGAAATTCCTTCCTCTGCTTTTCACATAGCAACATCCTCATTTTGTCCTGCCTTTCACTCAAAAGTCTGGTCACATACATGGTCAAGATCAGGAACGTAAAAATCCAGCATTAAATCCTGAAGCACTACCCACTTTCTTGGGCAAAATTCCCTCTGAGATCTATAAAAGAGTATGAGATAAAAAAAGCTGCTGAGAATTTATCTTACTCAAATAACAGACGACATATCACATGGTGCTGTGACAGTCTGACCAAACTGGAAGAACTGACATGCAAAAGGATTTGTTCCATGACCTGCCAAATGCACTTTGACCTCTTTTAGTAATTTCCTTAGGCCTTTTGCTGGAACTCAAAACAGCTCTAAAGTCCACAGTCAAAAATGCAGACACCTTACAGTACTTCACTTTCAAATCTCAGGAAGACATCCATGTACCTAAACTGTTCTCACTCTTCCAAATACTCTGGCCAGTAAAATGATACAGAGGGACTGTTTTGACAGGCCAGGCACTGCATTCTACTGCCGAAATAATGTATGTATTTCTTAACATCCATAAGTAACATTAAGACTAATCTAAAACTAGTACATATTACTTATTGAATTTTCTTTAAGAAAAAATACATTTCACAGAAATTACTGTATATCCTAACAAGCTCTTAGAGTAGGCATTCTCTCCAAAGTTACACAGTAAGAATGTCACAACATTTCGTTGATGTGTATGTTGCACCTTCTACTAGATGCCTCAGAAACAGTCCAGGCTGGAAAATATTTGTGTGAATAGTGGATCACAAAAAAACCCCCCAACAAAACAAAACAAAAAAAGCAACAGAAAATCATATTTAAAAGAAATAATTCATCTGCGACAGGATGAATGGATTAAGTGCAGTTCTGGAGACGAGAATGATGCCTAATCTGCAAGGAAAAGACCTGAAGTAGTTTCTAAATAGATTTTATTTCTCTGTATCAGAATGATCTATTACACTATAGAAAAGAATTTCTGGGAACAAAGTGTCTCTAAATTGAGAAGAAAATTCTCTAGAATAAGACAATAGGCTTTCCACTATTTGTCTTTTTGGAACTTTCCTGTACACAGTTAAAAACAAGCCTACCAGGAACTGGAAGCTATGCTACCTGAAGAAGAAGTCCATGCAGGGAAAAAAAAAGTCATAGAATCACAGAATCACAAAGGTTGGAAAAGACCATAGAGATCATCAAGTCCAACCTATCACCTGTTACCTAATCTAATCTAGTCAAACCTGTTACCTAACCTGACCTGTTGCCATCCTACTACCAACACATCATCCTACCTATAACACACTACCCTAATATCTAGGTCATGCCGCCAAGAACTTCATCCAACCTTTTCTTAAACACCTCTAGGGACGGTGACTCCACCACCTCCTTGGGCAGCCCATTCCACTGAGAGATCACCCTCTCTGTGAAAAAGTTCCGCCGAATCATTTAGGTTGGAAAAGGCTCTTAAAATCATTGAGTTCAACTGTTAACCCAGCACCGCCCAAGCCCACCACTAAACCATGTCCCCAAGTGTCACATCCCCATATCTTTTAAATATATCCAGGGATAGTATCACCACTCCATTTTTCCTAATATCCAATCTAAACCTTGCTTGGTGTGACTTGAGGCCATTTGTTGTTCTATGCCTTGTTTCCTGGGAGAAAGAAGAGGCTGATCCCCATCTTGCCACAACCTCCTTTCAGGTAGTTTTAGAGACTGGTAAGATGCCCCCTGAGTCTCCTTTTCTCCAGGCTATACACCCCCAGCTCCTTCAGCCACTCCTCATAAGACTTATGCTCCAGACCCTTCACCAGCTCCGTTACCATTCTCTGGATACCCTTCAGCACCTCAAAGGTTTTGTTGAGAGGTCCAAAACTGAACACAGGATTTGAGGTGCAGCCTCACAGTGCTGATGACAGGAAGACAATCGCTTTCCTGCTCCTGTTGGCCATGCTATTGCTGATACAAGCCAGGAAGCTGTTGGCTTTCTTGGTCATCTAGTACACTGCTGGCTCATGTTCAGCTGCTGTTAGCCAGCACCCCTAGGTCCTTTTCCACCAGGCATTTTTCCAGCCACTCTTCTCATGGCCTGTAGCACTGCATAGGGTTGCTGTGACCCAAGTGCAGGACCTGGCCCTTGGCCTTGTTTGATCTCATGCCACTGGGCTCAGCCCATTGATCCAGCCTGTCCAGAGCCCTCTGTGAAGCCTTCTTGCCTTCTAGCAGATCAATACTCTTTTCCCAAATTGGTGTTTTCTGAAAACTGACTGAAGGCACATTTGATTGTCAATGAATANATTTTTCCTAATATCCAATCTAAACCTTGCTTGGTGTGACTTGAGGCCATTTGTTGTTCTATGCCTTGTTTCCTGGGAGAAAGAAGAGGCTGATCCCCATCTTGCCACAACCTCCTTTCAGGTAGTTTTAGAGACTGGTAAGATGCCCCCTGAGTCTCCTTTTCTCCAGGCTATACACCCCCAGCTCCTTCAGCCACTCCTCATAAGACTTATGCTCCAGACCCTTCACCAGCTCCGTTACCATTCTCTGGATACCCTTCAGCACCTCAAAGGTTTTGTTGAGAGGTCCAAAACTGAACACAGGATTTGAGGTGCAGCCTCACAGTGCTGATGACAGGAAGACAATCGCTTTCCTGCTCCTGTTGGCCATGCTATTGCTGATACAAGCCAGGAAGCTGTTGGCTTTCTTGGTCATCTAGTCACTGCTGGCTCATGTTCAGCTGCTGTTAGCCAGCACCCCTAGGTCCTTTTCCACCAGGCATTTTTCCAGCCACTCTTCTCATGGCCTGTAGCACTGCATAGGGTTGCTGTGACCCAAGTGCAGGACCTGGCCCTTGGCCTTGTTTGATCTCATGCCACTGGGCTCAGCCCATTGATCCAGCCTGTCCAGAGCCCTCTGTGAAGCCTTCTTGCCTTCTAGCAGATCAATACTCTTTTCCCAAATTGGTGTTTTCTGAAAACTGACTGAAGGCACATTTGATTGTCAATGAATATAAACAGGACTGGCCCCAATACTGAGCCCTGGGGAACACCACTAGTGACTGGCCATCAGCTGGATGTAACTCCATGCCCCACCACTCTCTGGGCCAGGTTACCCAGCCAATTTTTTATCCAGTGAACAGTGCATCTGTCCAGGCCAGGCCAGTCTCTTCAGGAAAATGCTGTAGGAAATTGTGTCAAAGGCTTTACTTAAAGTCCAGGTAAGCAACACACATAGCACTTCCCTCATCCACTAGGCAGGTTACCCTGCCATAGAAGGTGATCAGGTTGGTCAAGCAGGACCTGCCTCATGTCCCAGTTGTCTTGCATATGCCATGTGATGGCACTCAAGATGACATGGTTCCATAACCTTCTCCTGCAGTGAGGTCAGACAGAGACCTATTTTTTCTGCCCTTTCTGTAGATGGGCATCACACTGGCTAACCTCCAGTCACCTGAGATCTCCTCTCTCAGCCAGGACTGCTGAGAAGTGATGATGGGAAGTGGCTTGGTGAGCACTTCAGTCAGTACACTCCCTCAGTATGCTTGGGTGGATTTGGTCTAGCCCCACAGACTTGTGTGTGTCTAACAGCTGTAGCAGATAACTTACTGCAATTTTCCTTGGATTGTGAGGACTTCATTCTTCTCACCATTTCTTTCTTCCAGCTCAAGGGGCTGGGTATCCAAGGACAACTGGTCTTACTAGTCAAGACTGAAGCAAAGCTAACAGTACCTACAGTCAGACAAACAAGGATTCTTTGCTTCCATGGGAATCAGCATCTTTTCCAGCATCATCTAGAACCCCAAATCACTGTTTGCCATTACCTTACACCCATCTATATATGCAGCTGTCATCTGTTTGCTCAGGAGACAGTGCAATGAGAAGAAGCCCAAAAAATCATCACATATAATATAAATCTATTAATCCCACCCTCAAAACAGTGCCACAATCATGAATCAGCATACCACCTTCTGAAAATACAAGCATTCCTCACAGAAATACATACCACCTTTTTTTTTAAACCCTAATGCTATAAATATGACCTTAAAATAAAAAGCTCACAGCCCTTTTCAGGACTGTACCATTCTGCCCTCCATCTTTATATAAGCAGAAATAGTCCCGGAGGGTCTGCCACAAGTGCTACCTTACCTCAGACTCTATCAAGTAACAAAAAATATAATAAAGACCTTGTAAATCTTCCCGAGGAAATAAAAAGATGCGAACCCCTGGTCTCCTGAACCCTAGGTTTCACGCCTAGACTGCAAATACATTTTAAGCTGTGGATAATATAGGATCTGGATGCTGATGATGGTGAGTACCCATCTTATGGAAGTAACTACTACTGACTTTGCAGATCCTTAACACCATGTCTGGAGCAAAACAGTCAAGAGTTTCCTTCTACATGTTGCCCCTTTAGTTTGCAATGCCGGGAGTTCTTACGGTGCCTATCAGCTGCACTCATGAGCCACAGCAGGAAAAAAATCTCCAGCAACAGTGAGAAGCCTATGGAGCACACGCAAAACCTGTGTTTTGGAAAAGTAGGCCTCACTGAACCTGGAAAGCATTACCTTGTCTTGCCTTCCTGTGCAGGAAGCTCTTCACCTCCATTTTAACCAAGATACGGAAAACAAAAGTCTATTCTGTCTCCTATAACATGGCAACATGTGATGGTCCAAACATTGCCTCGCCTCTCCTCAGAGAAGGTTCTGCAGATTAGACATGCTTATAAGGGAGAAGAGTGGCTGAGAGCTTAGGATTTATTTCAGGGGTGGCCAACAGAAGATGTGAGTTTGCTTATGCGCCACGTCACCCCCTTGGTCTGATGAAAGTCTCCATACCTCCCCTCCCTCCCCTCTCCTTTAATCTCTGCATGCTGCTATGCGGAAGGTGCCAACTTGAGAACAGACAGTTCTGAAACGAAGGCAATTAAAAAAAAAACACAGTACTTTAGAAATTTAAACAACAAGCCCTGTGATCAAAATAATTCATAAAGGGAAGGATTTTATGAAGTCATTTCACAAGCACACAATGCCTTTTTTTTTTGCTTTGTTTTTTAAATAAATCCGTCAGTACACATGCCAAGGCAACACATCTGAATACAATATCAGCAGACACACCCTGAATCCCTGCGACTATGCACTCTCAAGTTACAGCAAAAGCTAAAAGTTGGGCTTTTTACCTGAATTTTAACAAATATCAATTTATTTCTTTTCATTTGGGTGCATTAGTTAAAACCTTTTCCTTCTCTTCACTCCCTCTTTCTCCTCCTTTACAAGCACTTCTTTTTCTCCTCCCTTCACTAAAAGAAAAAAAAAAATCTGAAAAATGGATTTTTCTCCTACTGACGGTAAGCGTGTCTGTTTAAAAAAAAACACCTAAAGAGATCTAACTTATAATGAATCCCTCTGGCATAAGGAAGCCTGTTCTAATCTCTCTTTATAGGGCTTGAGTGATAGTTTTGCTCAACGAGTATTGACAGGGCCGTCCTGTTTCTCAGGCTTTCATTTTCCCTGAGCTGGAAAAAGGATACAGTGCATTTTCACATTCTCCAAGTCTGCAGTTGTTTTTATATAAGAAGCAATTTGCTTGGGTCACATCAGGTCAAATGGGAAGTCTGCCCAGCTCTTGGTTTTAAAGGAAAAACATACAGAAAGACACAAAAACACAGCAGTTTCCTTCATTAAATTCCACTCTACCTGCCATGGGCTTGCAGCCACAATGGAATTTCCCACCCTGGCTGACAATAGCTAAACTTTTTTTTTTTTTTTTTTCCTCTTTCAATAAAAAGTCTTATTAGTTTTCTTTCAAGTGAACTTTGAGGTAAGGGTTATTAAAGTCAATGCAATTGTCCATTTTAATAAATAAATAAATTAATAAAGACCTTCACAGGACTGGGGCCAAATGCTGAACTCTTTATTGAAGCCCAGATTCTGATCTCTGCTACAATGCTGTAAGTCAAAAGCAACTCTTCTAAAGTTGTTGGAGTTGTGCCTGGGTAAAAGATCAGGATCTTGCCTCAGTTTTTAACTCATTTCTCACACAGGGAAAACCTCAGTTCACTTCAGTATGGGTTTGCCTGAGTTAAGAGTGCCTGTGAAGCACAGCATGAAGCCTGTCTCTGCTATGTGTTAGGATTTCTGCTGAGCTCTTCCAAACTCGCAGGGGCTTCAACACTTGAAAGAAATGGCACCCAAGTAACTGCCTTTCTTGTTACTTAGTACATAATTGCAAAAGTTACCAGAACTAGGAAAGCTTACTCCTAAGAATTAGGAAAGCAATTACAATCCCTCCTCAGCATCCACAACAATCACTGAAATCATAGGTGAAATTCTACCCTGAACTGCAAGAAGAAGATACTGAGGAGGTGATTCACTTCTAAGAACAACAGATCACAAAGATGCTTCATTGATTTCAGTACAGCCCTTAGAAGAACCACAGCTGCTTGCTTTGCTTTGAATTTCATCGTACACACAGGCAAGGGGAGAAAGAGGGAGAAAAATAAAAGATATATCTTGGATCAGAGGTGAGACTCTTTCTTCTAAGATGCCGAAAAGGTGTCCAATACAAATTCGGATCCAACTATCAAGCATTTGTACATGGCCTCTCTCTGCTGAACACCCAGTTATTCCCACTGCCTTGCTATTAGTTTGCATTTAACTGGAAAAGCTATAATTAAGTTGCAGAACAGTTTCCATCCAGACTGTTGCCTATAACTTTCTGCAGAGTTCTCCTTTTGGCCTGAAAGACTGGCCTCAAACGATGCAAAGTATAAGGCAGATTGAGAGTAGGTGGATCAAAAGTAGTGGAGGGTCTGCTCAGCCTTGAAAGGCCACCACAGGTGGGTGGCCCCCTCCCTTTCTCACAATTTTCTCCACTCTGAAAAGCCATTGAGCTTTTTTTTTTCTTCCATCTACAATAAATTTAAAAAAAAAGAAAGGAAAAAAAAAAAAGAAAAGAACAATCTCCCACTGGAATGGTCTGCCCAGGGAAGTGGTGGAGTCGCCATCCCTGGAAGTGTTTAAGAGAAGACTCAATGAAGAGCTCAGTGACATGGTCTAGATGGTGGGAGGCTTGGATGGATGAAGCGCGGTGCCTGTGGTTCCACGCTTGTGGGCCTGATCCCTGGGTGGGCATTTGCTTGGGAGTTGGACTAGATGATCCTGTGGGTCCCTTCCAACTCAGAATAACCTGTGAACAGTTGGCTCATTGCCCTTGTATCCTCTGTTTTCCAGAAACTCGTGTGAAACAATGGCAGTTTTGCCTGAATCAAGGATGAGGATTGCTGGACTTGGCCTTTGAATGATGTTTTGGGCTTACTATCGCGACTTTCAGCCAGAGATCACAAAGGGGCTTGCACTATTTATCACACCAGGCAGACCTTTGAAGCAGTTTGAGCAGTATGAGAGCAGAGTTATTTTGTCACTTGCAGCCTCCTTCCCCCAGCAGACTAAAAAAACAAATGAGTTTTTAAAAATTTCATATGTGCTCTTTGGTTTCAAAGGCTGGCTAGTAAGATACTGCAAAGTTCTCTGTTTTGTTTTCCTGTGGTCAGATGGTTCTTTTCTTTTTCTTTTCTCTCTGCTCTCTCTGGTGTCTGTTTTTCAGTTGATTCATCTATTATCCCTCTTTATGTAATTAAATTTCTCTACTCTGTGTGTCATTATGCTCAGGCTGTATTGTGCTCTGTCACCTCCAATTCCTTTCCTTCAGAAACTCCACATCCCAATTCCTCTTCAAAGTTGCTTGCTGAAGCATTTGTCCTTTCAGCATCCCCATATGTTTATAAAGTGGAGATTAGTTCACTTTGTCTGACTTCCAAAACCATTTGCTGCTTGAGACCATTTCATGACCTTGTCTATTCATGTGGATAAACAAAACAAAACAAAAAAATCAACTGTAATACGAATTAGGAAGAAGAAACAGCAGTTGCATGGGCAAATACCAGTGTAGGCGAAATTAGTGATAGTCACAGTTTTTACTGGTGTTGCCCTGCCTGAATTATTTCACATTGACATACCTTTAGACAGTAGGATTTCACAAGTTAAAAGGATGATATGCTTTTTTTAGTAGAACCAAGTGATGTACCATAACATTTAGCTCATGATTCCAGCATTTCTATACTGAAGATTCCCTAAACTCACAAACTTCTGTCTAGATGATTAATCTGAATACTCTGCAGTTCCCCAGAGCAGTCCATTATTTTCCACAAAGCCTTTAAAACTTTCCACTAAATTCAGGATTTTGAAGTGATGTCTGGCTAACAGATGTGCTTATTCTGAAACTTTTAGGTATCTTCCCATAAAACAAGACTCCTTTCAGCAATTTAAATTCAAGTTGATGGCAAAATTCCTATTGATTTAAAAAGATATGCTTAACTCTTGAAATAGGAAACTGGCCCTGAGTGTCATATACTTCGTATGTGACATCAGAATAAATAGAGAAATTCCAGTCTCCAGATGTATTCATCAAGTTGTTTTCATTGCTTCCAGTTTACAAATGTGGCAGAAGCAAAAAACCAGTTTTCAAATGGTTTACGGGAGTAATGATGCCTGAAGTTAGATGTAGCCCAATTAGCTACAATGAGCAGCAGAAGGCCTGCAAGATGTGCTTCTTAAGAGCGGGGCTTTGAACACACTGTTCTACTGGAAGGTGTTCCTATCCATGGCAGGGCGGTTGGAACTTGGTGGTTTTTAAGGACTGTTTCAACCCAAACCATTCTATGTCTCTGTGACAGGATGTGAAATTCACAGCAGTCTCCCCAGCACATTACCACTCCTCTGAAACAGTCTCCCCAATTTTCAAGACACTCACTCGATTTCTCTGCTTTAATCCCTTTGGACCTGCATTTCTTCTCACAGCATCACAGTGTTGATAAGGTTGGAAAAGACCTTGAAAATCATCAAGTCCAACCTATAATCCAACTAAAACCTAACAACTATAACATCTATATCATGACCCTCAAAACATCATCCAGTCTACCCTTAAACACCTCCAGGGACAGCGATTCAATCATCTCCGTGGGCAACGCATTCCAAAGCCGGATCACTCTTTCAATGAAAAACTTTTTCCTAATGTCAAGTCTAAACTTCTCTTGCTGGAGCTTAAGACCATGACTTCTCGTTCTATCTCCAATGGCCAGGGAGAAAAGACTGACCCCTGCCTGTCTACAACCCCCTATTAGGTAGTTATAGACAGCAATAAGATCACCATGATGTACAGTGCTGAAACTTTCCATGCTTCAGGGTCTGTATTTGCAGTCTGCAGGACTCAAAGGAAATCTGGATCATCTCTATGACAACCCCCTATTAGGGAAGTGAATAGAGGTGAGAACCAGAAGATTAACTTATCTGGTGCAAACCTCTACCTGGTAAAAGGCTCAACACAGACCAATGATCTGTTCAAGAAAGAACTGGATGACCAGGGGTACCACCAAAGTCTTAAAGAAATATTTGCCAGCAGAGCTTCAATTCTGGTCAGGGAAACTTAGCAGTCTTAAACACCACAACTGACTCAATAAATGTCTTATAATTTTATAAATGACAGCAGGAATGATGGCAATTATGCTTATTAGCAGACAAAAATGTCTCTAAAGGATTGGACTGGGGGGGGCTTATAAAGCAAAACAGGAAACAGGCTCATTGAACACATCTGTGGTGCATGGTTAATCTAAGCCGAAGCCTTGTGTACGTTCATTTTCCATGCCAAGCATGATCAGTA
Source organism: Pitta sordida (assembly GCA_013390025.1). Lineage (NCBI taxonomy): Eukaryota > Metazoa > Chordata > Aves > Passeriformes > Pittidae > Pitta > Pitta sordida. Next base: position 173,233 of record WEKX01018159.1, on the reverse strand, counting down.
TAAGACATGATTATAGTCTATCTGTTCTAGGGGTTACAGCTTGAACTCCTATAGAAAACTAGCTTAAAATTATAATCATGTTAAGACATTACATGTATTTTCTTAAAGATCTGCTTAGCAATTTCATATTTTGACTGCTTCAACAATATTCCCAGAACCAAGCCTTTAAAATTGACTACTTCATTATTTGTGTTGCTTATGATTTTTCTGAAGGCAGAGTAGAACAAAGTTTCAAAGATGTTTATAACGTACTTGTGCTTGAAATTCCACATTATTTATGATTTTTACAGCCCTCAAGAGTGGTAGGCATGGGAAAGAGAAAATAAGAGATATTAATCAATCATAGCTCAATGATTTCAATATTTAGAATAAACTCGTGGACCCAGAAAGTAAATATTTGTGATTGATTTTAAAATATATGGGATTCCAGATTTCTTATTTGCTTGAATTGTAGATAATTTAATTACTAAGGCACCTAACTGATAAAATGACTTCTCACTAACAATAAGTTAACCATCAACAAAACCAGTATTTATGCTTTTAATTCTCTTATTTCAAGAGCAAGTAGCCTTCCTGCCTTTAAAGCCATGCACCATACCTAATCTCTATGCAGCTGAAAGCCACAAGACACATTCCAGAGACAGAGTTACTGGACCTCCAAAAGCAATCCACAAGTTGGAGAACACAAACTCTCTCAAGGATCCTGCTGTTTTACTGCACAACTGGGCTGAGCTGAGCCTGCAGCTGGGACGCTGAGTGAGTTGCTAATGTTGGCCTCCCTGGTCCTCACAGTGAGGGACGGAAATGATTCAGTGGTGCCCAGTGCCAGCACAGCCCTGCTGTGCATCATACATCATCTCTCAGCCCTGGAACTCCGTTGAACTTAAAGTGCTCACACGCTTAAGTACAGCTAAATACTAAAATGTTTTCTGATCGCCATTAGGAGACCTGCAGATTAAAGGTCTGAGGGTCTATAGCACTTACTGTGCTGAAAGGCAGATTTACCTGGACCAGCTCAGTACAGGCAGAAATACCCCCCATCGGGGTCTTTAACTGAGGAACTAAACTGACTGCCTAATAAGCATATTTGAAGATTTTAATAAAAACCCCAAAATTTCACTGCAGATGAGGATACTCAGAGTTCTAATTTAATCAGTCACCACAGCTGAAATACTTAGAATTTCGTCACATTTCAATAACTGCAAAGATAATTCTTTTTATTAATTGAATACTATCATTATTTTCCAAAAATGTGCAATTCCTGCATCAAAAAGAGCTAGCTGGGTACTATGTTTGAGATGCTAAAGCTGTATGAATTCTCTAGAAATATTCAGTATTCACTTGCTGAGAATGGCAAGTTTCAGTGAGATTTTCCATGCTTTAATTGGTTTGAGCTAGCTCTTTGGCATTGTCTTATAAATAATAGAAGCTACACACTGCACTTTTATAACATCATTCATCTAAGGATCTCATAACTTAATTAAGAGGGACACTGTCAGGTTAAAAATCATATATTTTTCATTAAGTAATTTCCTTATCTATGTTACTAATAACATTTCAGGCTATTAAGCTGAAACAAATTCTTAAAATCTAATTTAACATCTACTACTAGCATGTATATGTTATATGTATATATACACACAGCTGGTTTACTCTCTGAGATATTAAAACAGATGTCCTAGCTTTACTTTTGTTTCAAGTTGGTTTCATTTACAGATTTTCATGCGTGAACAATGTTCTTCCTTCAGAGTGGTATAAACACTCCACAAGAAGATTTAAATGCAAACAAAAAGCTGTATTAACATCTAAGAAAATAAAACATATGTTTTTGTTAATGTAAGACTTGCAAGGATTCAACAATAAAACTTCAGTTTTAGAGAAAACTGCCTAACATTGAGTGGGGGTTATTTTAACTTTTTCTAAAGGGAAGGTGATAAGTGCTACTCCTGTATTGCTGATTAATAGACCACACACACACACACACACACAAATCTCTTTGCTGTGAGGGAATACATCATTAATAAATTCATTCCACTATATTTGAGTCTTTTCAGATATCCAGTGCTGTTACTTCACTGAGGCTTAAAGTAGAGGTATGCTTTTTATGGGAGAAGATAGCTGTGGGGAAAGTTAGCATAATGAAGTTTCTACCTGTCAGAGCTCAGTTAAACTCTTAACTTTAGTTGTTGAAGTCTACATGGTACTGCCATAATAGGCGTACAGTAGCTAAAACACTGTGAGAGCTCTTGGAATCTATATAAATAAAGTGTAACATCAAAAACGACAGAGCATATTTTTCCAATTTTCACTTAATAAGGGGGAAAACTAAGACACAGGATCAGAGTCACAGAGTGAGCTGCTAATAAAACCAAAATAAAATCCATAGCCTGCACCTCACTAAACTACTTAGTTTCCTCCTGACATTTCGAAGTACTTTTATGGAGGAAAAAAAACCAACCTATTTTTCCTTTGTGCTACTACTAGCTAATACAACAAACAAGATGGGTTTTGACTTCCAGTAGGCCACTTTGCTTCGAAAGAGAGTCTTTCTCTTCTCTCCCTTCCTGAGGTTCTGTGGTCAGCAAAGCAGGTGTTCACTTACAGATCCAGAGCTCCTGATACACAAGCAAAAAGAAGTTTTAAATTTCATTTTGCTTTTTAATGGTCCATTGCTCAGATATCAGTCCCAGGGGATGTACTTCCAACTACTGAACTTTTTAAGCGAGTGAGGGTTGAAGTGGGAAGCAGGTAATGGAATCAATAGCAGCAAGTCAGCTTTGTCTACTGTTAAAAAGAAAACTGCAAGAAGACTGAAAATAAATACAAATAATAAAACATACAGGCAAAAGGCCTCTCAAGAGCTGGTGAGGAGCCAGCAAGGTGTGCTATAGCCAATTCTGAAGAATGGTGGTTAAACCTGATATTCAAAACTAAACATAAAACTGTTGTGCACAAGAATCCCTTAGATGAGAAACACTAGGGTTCTTCAGCATGAAATGAGACTAGCTTCAAACTCAGCTGCAAAAGCTACATGCTCAATGTTAATCCATTTTGCAGTGCAGAGACAGTACGAAACTAGGCCAAGGACTGCCTCCTACCACAGGAAGAATTAAAGAAACATGTTATTATTCTGCCTGAAAATGTGTTTTATACAGTAAATGTGTGAGTTTTCAGTTACCCTTCTGCTAGCTTATTGTAGTAGTGGGACTTCAATGTATATTTGTTTGCTCATAGTCAAATATCTGATAAACTCTGATAAATGTTCATTATTTCACATTAGCATCATTTTATGTCAGAGTCAAATACACCTGCATGAGAACCATTGTTTTCAAAAAGAGCGGGGAAGTATGTCCAGAATGCTACAAAATATGGATCCCTAAGACAGGATAAAATTTTTCTGTTGCAGACTTTTCATGTTGTACCTGAATTCAGGGTCGAGGAACAGCTGAGAACCCGAGGCATGAGTCTGAATGGTGACATTCCTGTGTCATCTGCCAAGCAGAAAGTTGCTTCACAGGCTTGGTGTTTTGTTTTTTTAATTAGTAATGCATGGGACTTACCTTGAGCGATAATGCTTTACTACTATGAAGTCCAACTATCTTTATGTACAGCTCAGTCAAGCTACCCAGTGACAACTATAGATAGACTAATACTTTTCAAAAATGTATTTGTGTCTTTATGTATGTGTCTTAAAAGTATGAGGTCTGATTACCCTGGTATTAATGTGTATAATTGTCTCATTAATCAGCACAGACCTTTTTCACTGTATGTATGCTTCAGCAGTGAATGGATCATAGCAGTGATGCTATTTTTCAAGACGATTTTTAAATGTCACACACACATATCTGCCTAAAGATATCTGCCTTCCTCCCTGGCAATTCCTAAGTCCAGAATACTGAATTTAAAAGGTAGCTTGTCTAATAAAGCAAAATCAATCCTAAGAGTCAAGCGCAGCTATCACCCTCCATGCCCACTTTGCCTGGTTTAAGGCTGTTGATACCCAAAAAGCAAATTTAGTCCTGTATTTCTATGCCTAGGGCGGTTTCTCTTAAAATTTAAACCCAAATCCCTAATTCATGGATTTAAAAATACTGGTGAAGTCAAAGTAAAAAACATTCAGACTTGATGTAATTTGCTGTAAATACTGAGGAAAAACATCACAGCAAATCAGTTGTACCTATTCACAAAATAATTTAAGACCGACTTTGGGGTCTGATATCCTATTCTTATAGATAGGCTGAGCACAAAGGGAAGATGTTCACAGTATAGTACTCTTAAATTGCTAGATGATTAGCCAGAACAACCACCAGCCAATGGCTTCAACCTTTTCTATACAAAAGCTAAGAATTCAAGTTCACCATTATCCTAAAACGATCCCATTAGGTCACCACATGGTGATACTTGTTACATATGTCCAGTTCCAAGGTGTTGCAAAACACAGGTAGAGAACTCAGCTTTTCAGAACTGAGCATTAACAACAAAATCCCTTGTTTTTTCAGTGCTGATTACACAGGCAGCCAAACGAGTTTCTATATTCCAGTGGCTGAAAACAAATACAGTTGGCCCTCTTACACTTTGCGCCCCCTGTATTGTGGCTTCAGATCTTAGTGACATGATTTTTTTAGCGATGTAGGAGACCTGTTTCGCAACTGCGCATGCGCGGCTTGCCGTGGCGGCACTGGTGTGGGTGGCACGGGCGGCAGCAGTGGTGCAGATGATGGTGGCGGGGGCCATGGCGGCAGCGGGGGTGGCACTGGCGGCAGCGCAGCTGCCATTCAATGCAGAAGTCGGGCTACACGGATCCCGATTAAGACCGTGGGTCCGCGTTACAGGAGACCCAACTGTAATTGTATTCTGCATATTTTCCTCCTTCGTCCATTATTTCTTGGGTTTACACATGCACTATTTCTCCCTCTCAAACATGCACTGTCTCATTTACTGTCTCACTTGCTCTTGCATTCCTCCAAACTCTCTGTCCATGACCTATGGACCTAACTTTATCGACCCATAGTTTTACAAGGCATTCATATTCTCTCTTCTCTCTTCAGCCACTCCATGAGCTTGCAGCAGGGCTTTCTCTCCCAAGAGTCACCCTGCTGTCAGGTTGTGTGGAGCTCAGTAAAGCAGTAGCTGCTGTGGAAATTCCCTACTGGGAATGGGTCCCTCTACAGCTCATGCAAAGGGCTTAAATGCAGTCTTTTGGTCTGTGTTTGACTGAGATCATCATCAGACAATATAGCCACTAATTATAACTTCGCCTTGTCTCTCACCTCTCCCTGAACCAGTTTCCTCTCTTCCCTATGAGGAGAGCTAGAGGCAGTAAAGTACCTCCTTCGGGTATGTAAGGAAAGCCTCCTTCATTAAATGCTATGCAGTGCTTTGATATCCTCAGAAGCATGGTGTTACTTAAGTGCTAATCACTCTAGTCTTCAGTATGTCCAAAATTATTTCACTTGTTACCAAAAAGCTCCGTTGTCACACATTATATTGCTGTTGCACTGAAAAATAATTAACAGCCTACATTTTGGGGTCCATTATTTCAGCTGCCTGCCTGATTAGGGAATTATCTAGAATTCCCAAGTTTTCAACAGAGAAATTAGAAAACATTAAAAAGGTAGGCCAGGGAACAGCTCTATGAAACAACTCATATAAAGAATGATAAAAGACATCATTCCTTCCAAACACTAAAAGAAGGCAGTAGGTAAAAGTCAAGGCAAACTGATGTAACAAGCAATCTATATGATGATTTAAAAAGGTAGTATTTTAGATGGAATCCCAAAGATTATCAAACTCAAGTATTCAGTAAACCATTCTTAAATAGCAAGAAATTCTAAAAGTTACGGAGAACAGCACATAGTGCTCAGAATAGAAGGTGTAACATATGGCGATACCATTTTCAATTTCAAACACCTAAAACCCGATGTATACAAAAGAAACAATCTCTAACACTCGGGGCACTAGCAGATGAGGAATTCACTGTCTCCTCTTGCTTGTTCAGAACCTCTTCAACTCTTTGCCTCTCTGGTTGCAATCAACTTTATCATCCTAAAGTTTAGCTAATATACTGTTATACGTACTTCTAAGTCAGAGTCAATATCCTTGGCTGACCCCAATGAAACCAAGTGTGGCTGAAATTGAAACAGACCTCAGACTTCAGTGCCCACCAGAGTATATGACCTGCATCATTTCCTTATCCTCCATTGCTCCCAGATTTAGTTAGATAACATTGGGCACACACTTTGATTACCAAAAAAAACCCCCCTACCATATCAGCCTCCCCCGCAAAACCCCTAAACACCAACACAACAATCCTAAACCTCAAAACCCCCTTAGGTTAAGTACCAGTGATAAAGAAAATTCAATAAATAAATAAACAAACCACTAAGGTTTCAACTGATATATAAGTAAGTTGGAAATTTGCACAAAATCAAATCTTGAGTTGGAAGGAGAGGAGCAAATGCCTTAAAAGGTAGTACAGGTACGTTAAGAACATGAACCCCAAGATCAGTCTCTGAGGAGCAGCAGTCTGGGAACTCTTTCCTTACATTGCAAACTGGGCGGTTTTTTCTGTGTGTGGTTGGTTGGTTGTTTTGTTGTTTGGGGTTTTTTTTCCCTTTAGAGTCTCAAAGCTGTAGAAGTCATCTTTCTTTTCTTTCCAACTCCTGACTTCCAATACTGCCAGCTAGGCCAGCACCCAGCCACTGTGGAATTTCTCACTCTGGCACCACATGCCCAGCTGTGCCCATGGGAGTGGAAAATCTGACAGCATTGTCAAAGACACAGCTTGTGATAATTTTTCCTCATAGCTCCTCTGTCAGTGAATATTCTTGTATTACTCTTACAGGAAAGCCACTATACCTCTTACATTCCTCTGCTTGCAGACAGAATTCCTCTTTGCCATTAAAGCAACAGTTAAATGTGTTATAATGTGAGAAAAGGTCTAAAAATCCTGTGCAGACTAAAGCTAAAACCTCCATAACTGTATCTGCTTCAATAAGTTCTTTTTGCAGCATAAACATGGGAAAAAAAGAAAGAAACCAAAAGGTATCCATGTTTATGTGACACAGATGGATGAACCTCATGCCTGTAAAATCCTTATTTTATAAATACAATATATAGATTACATTTGTGTTAATGCAAATAAGAAAAAAAATCGCTATTGCAGTACAAACATTTTGGTGTAAATTTTAAATAGAACCTAGAAAGAAAAGCCGTGCAGCAACTCACAGCCAGGCAGGTATCTGGAGCCCACGCAGATTCACGTTTTCCACCTTCAGATCAATCAACCCTTGGTATCTATCTAACTTCATTAGAACGCTACTGTTACCGCCGTGCCTGAGCTCCTCTCCACCTCTGGTGCCTCCATCCCACTGCCCCGGGGAGGCAGAGAGTGCTGCTTCCCCAAGGTTCTCTGAGAGAGTGGTGGCAAAGTACAAGACAGCCCAGGACCTGTGTGTTTCAGGCTAGTACACTGTTGGTTTTCCTCTTAAGTGCATGCTACAAGTTTTGGGTAGTTTTTTTAAGGGGCACAGAACAAAAAAAAAAGATGTCAACAAAAATCCCACTCACTCCAGTGGGACAAGGGTTGCACTTACTCATGTCCTCCACTAGTTTTCATCTAGTTTTCCCAATCCCCTTTTTCCCAGTCCCCTTTTCCCCAACCAGTGATCTTGTACCTGATTACTTAAAAGTCATTGCTATTTCCTTCTTTTTTTTTAGAATGGTAGCCAATGCTTAAAGTGTCAAAACCAAAGCCATGACTGGAGGGACATTATCTCTGCTGCTTCCTTCTGTCCCTTTAGCTACAGATAAAGGTACCATTATTATCTGAAGATGAATAAACAACATTCCTGCTTTACCCAGAGAACCTGAATGACAGTTTCTCTGAGCAACTTTCCACCCTCATATCGGCTGTAAAAGCAAGCCTTGTATCAATCTCAACACTTGTAGGTGAAAGCTTATATTAGAAGAGCAAATTAGGCTATGCAGTTTCACACCACCCCTGGCTGGTTCCAGGGCAGGCATGATCTCCCATCAGAAATAAAGATGATTTAAAATGGAACTAATTTAACCAAAGCTACTTGAGTACTACACTGTTATCTCGAAGTACCTTTGGTGGTCCAGCAAACATAAATAAATAGCTGATGCCCAGATGTGGGAAGTAAGGCTGTTGAGAATATATTGGTATTCTTTCCTTTGCTTATGTAGAACAGTGCCAATAGTCTCTAACTCTTCTAGTAATCCCAACAGGGCTTCCCTCCATTTGTTTCAACATAGAAGCAGGTGCAGCCTAGCTACTTACATACCAGTATGTCTCTTCCAAAAATCAGTCATCACGTGAGGTGATTAAGAGATACTTTAATGACTAATCAAGCTCTTAAAATGAAGGTGCACAAAATCTTTAGGCATTTGATGAAATTTAGGCCACAAAAGTAGAAAATATTCATAAATAATAAATGTATTTAGTGCAATGGATGCCTTTTCTATATATTTTGTATGTTATGAATTGAAAGAAATGAAAAAACATGAAGTAGATACAAATACATGCACACACAGAGAGAAAATTACGTGGCCCTTTCTAGCATGAAAAGGAAATTATTAAAAGTTGGATAAACAACAACGGAGGATATGACAGGGGCAGCTGGAGAACCACACTGGGGGACAGAACTTCTAAGTGAATCCACACAAAAAAATGTCTCCCCTGACAATCCGTTGTTCTTCAAAGAGAATAATGATTCTAGAGATGAGTTTGCATTTGTCTTTGGATGTCACAATAAATGCTAAGAAAGCAGCTGAATGAGAGTTATTATTTCCTCTGAGCAACAGAGGATTGGGGTAGACTGTCAGAACACCAGCACCCGCAATCTGAGGGCAGATACAAAGCAACAGCAAGCTAGCAGGAAGCTTGGAATCTGTCCGTGGCCCTGGGAAAGGAAGATGAAAGAGGTCATGGGGCAAACTGGAGATCTAAGAAAGGTAGATCTAAGAACCACAACTGCAAGGCAGCTGTTAAATCATGAGGGGAAAAAGGAACATTGTTCGAGAAAGTGATTGCAGTGATACGTTTTCCAAGACCAACAGAACATGAATGCATATGAATGGGCACAGAATGTGTTCCACAGAGGTCTATGCTACTTTGCTGGAATAACCCATACAGTTTGGGGGTACAGGGGCTGTATCCAAGTCCTTACCCTATTCACATATGTGCACAGCTGAAAGACTTGCTGAGCACAGCAGAAAGACTTGTAACCTCTCGGTGCTGAAGAGTATTATGGGCTATCTAATCCTTCCTCTCTGATTCAGCGCGCTGGGCAGAACATAAATCCAGCCCTACCTCTCAGTAACAAGATGCTTTTCCAACTGGCCTGATGGAGTACTTGGCCTGATGATGACTCTCACAGTCAGATGTGCAATCTACCCTGTGGCTCCCTGTTGGTTTGGACTCATTGCCTTTATACTGTAATACCCAAGACTGCAAGAGATACAAGAGAGATTCCTATTTGACTATATAAGACAATATGTTACAGACAATAGGTAAGCCAAGTCCTTGTCATCCACGGTTTGCAGAAACTGGCCCTTTCCACTGCACATGCTTGCCTGCAGTGCTCCTTTATGGAAGAAGAAAACAGTAAATGACACGAAATAATCTTTAAAAACACTGTATGGCACCTAGAAAAATAAAGTTGACCCTCGATTATCGCGGGTCACTGGTCTCCAAGGCCACCGCAAAGCCCTCACTCTGCGAAGACAGGCAGCTCATTAATATGCAAAATAGCCTCACCCATCGCCCACATCCCCCTCAGCTCTGGAGTGCTCTGCCAGCTGGTGCCGCACAGTACCTGCTGCCCTGAGCTCTGGGGCACGCCCGCACTAGCCAGCGCCTCACCGGACTCACAGCACAGAGCACTGGGCCACAGCTCCACCCGCCTGCGCCAGCACTGAGAAAGCTGTTGTTGTTGAGGGTTCTTGGGGCTGTAGGGGAACTCTGCTCTGATATCAGTTATGAGTAGGGCCAAGCTGCTTTGCCCCCTGCCCCCCCCCCCCTCGGACTTGGCTCAACATCCAGCAGGGAACCCAAGTCTCACTTCCCAGCAGGAAGCTGGCGCGGTGCTTGAGAATGGTTGTGGCGTGGGCACATTGCTTCATTTTGCTTGAGAGTGGGGAGGTGTTCCAGCTCCCACCCACAAGTTGATCTCTGGGCCAATAAGACAGGGCAAAAGCCAGTCCCTGTGGCCAGAGGCTGGCGGGATGCTAGCAGGGCTGCAATCAGTGGCTGTGTGTTTTCTCCCCTCCACTCCCATTGGGAGTTGCTGCTCTCGCCGCCTGCACTGAATCAAGATAAGCCCCTGCCCTCCTCACAGAGGGAGGGGAATGGGGAAGGGCATGGTGGGCAGCCTCGTCTCGCTTATGGGCAGGTGCTGGCGGCAGCAGCACATACAGCCTGCCCAGGTATCACTGGGAATCAGCAACACTGGTGGGACAGTCCTGTTGGTGACACTGAAGCTGGTACACAGGGGTGCAGGTGGCTCCTGCAGTGCTGGGACACGCAGGGTGGCACTACTGTTACCATGGGGACAAGCTGCGACAGTACCTGGGCAGCCACTGGCGCCCCCCTGCCTGTTTCCATGGAAACACTGAAATACCTCTGGGGTAGATGTGGTGTCCAAGACCGGACAAGGCATGAGTGGTGAGACCAGGTCCACCCAGATAGATGCCAGGACAGTGGGACAGGCTCATCCCAGCACCAGCGTGCACAGGTGAGCGGTGAAGGGTTTTCTTCCTGGCACAACGCACCTATCACCCCTTTGCACTGCAGCGAGCGAGGTAGAGACGACACACCACCGGAGCGCCGGGGCTGAGTGAGGTGGTGTGATGGATGGGGCTAATCTGCATATTCATGACTGTCAGAGCATGCGCAGTCGTGAATGCACTGTGAAACACAGTGCCGCCTTTACGGAGAAATAACTCTGTGAAGAAGTGAACCCATGACACTAGAACTGCAAAGTAATGCGGTATCACAAATTGACTCAAAAGGTAGGGTGCAACAATCCACTTGTTCAGGCTGCTTTGGAGTGTTGGTGTCACAATGCTAAGGGACCTGTTTCACTATTTGCCAACTTCCCCTGCACATCTGAATATCTTTGTTTAATCAGAACTAAGTCTAAAATGGACTATGGATTGTATTAGGAAAGCATAAAAATATTTTTTAAATCCACAGCCCTGCCCTCCGCCCCCATACCATTCTATCAAAACACACAGGAAAATGTTTACAAGTTATAATCTTCCAGCTAGGCTTAGTTTCCTGTATATATATCAGATGCAATGTCTCAAGAACACAGATATACAAAAATCTAAAAATGCAGGTAAAGGCTGTACAGCGCTGAGCTCCAAATTTTAGATGTGAACTATCTTATCTTCTTATGCGTTGGCTGTGGTCTTTCAGCTTTCCCCATTACAGCTAGGCTGTGAGATGAAGGTCAGACTAAACCTGAGCGAGGGGGAATGACACTGGAGTGCTGCTTTTTCTATATGTGAAGGTGCTCACAATTAAGGGGAACCCAGAATCACAGTTTAATTTGGCATTTTTAAAGCTGAGAATTCTTCATTTCAAAGACTAAGGTAAGTCTGCAAATGTCAAAATAGCGAGCACACCATCAAAACCAAGAAAATGGAGCAGTCACCAGAAGAGACTCAAGTGCTTAAACTATTACAAAGAAATAACTGACATCTTACATAGGGTTTGCGAGGCAATTCTTTGATAGCAAGGGGACTACAGGAGGGGCTTCTGTGAGAAGTTGCCAGAAGCTTCCTCTATATCTGACAGACTCAAGGCCAGCCAAAGTGGTCATCAGTGACTGTGAGAGCACCTCTGGGATAAGGTGTTTGAAAATGGGAATAAAAAGCTGCAGAATCACAGTGGAAGAAGGAATTAGAATGTGTGAGAGAAACAACTTTTCAGACACCAAGATCAGTGGAGAAAAAGGGAGAGGAGGTGCTTCAGGCACTGGAACAGAGATTTCCTCTGCAGCCTGTAGTGAAGACCATGGTAAGGCAGGATGTCCCCCTGCAGCCCATTGTGGACCATGGTGCAGTAGAGATTCACTTGCAGCCCAAGGATGATATCAAATCTCTGCAAGTAGATGCCTGAAGGAGGCTACGTCCCCATGGGAAGCCCATGCTAAACCAAGCTCCTGGAAGGATCTGTGGCCTCATGGACAGAGAAGCCTATGTTGGGGCAGGTATGCTGGCAGGACTTGTGACACCGTCGGAGACACACACTAGAGCAGTCTGTTCCTGAAGGACTGCACTCTGTAAAAGGGACTCAATCTGGAGAAGTTCGTGGAAGGCTGTCTCCCATGGGAGGGACACCCTGAGGGAGCAGAGAAAGAGTGTGAGGAATCTGCTTGAAAGAGTTCAGAGAAGGGCGACAAGGATGGTGAAAGGACCAGAGGACAAGCCCTATGGGGAGCGACTGCAGGAACTGGGGTTGTTCAGCCTGGAGAAGAGGAGGCTCAGAGGTCACCTAATTGCTGTTTACAACTACCTGAGGGGAAGTTGCCGCCAGGTGGGTGTGGATCTCTTCTCTCAGGCCAAGGACACCAGATCAAGAGAACATGGCCTTAAGCTACACCAGGGGAGGTTTAGGCTGGATGTTAGGAAGAGGTTTTTCACAGAGAGAGTGATTGCTCATTGGAATGGTCTGCCCAGGGAGGTGGTGGAGTCACCATCTCTGGAGGTGTTTAAGAGAAGACTCGATGAGGAGCTCAGTGACATGGTCTAGTTGGTGGGCAGCTGGACTAGATGATCCTGTGGGTCCCTTCCAACTCGGAATAGCCTATGAGCCTATGAGTCCTTGCTCTGAGGAAGAAGTGGGAGAGACACTGTGTGATGAACTGTCTGTAGCCCCCATTGCCCCTGCATCACTGCAGGGAGGAATTAGAGAAAATCAAGAGTGAAGTGAAGCTCAAGATAAAAGGAGAGTTATGAGGTTTATTTCTCATTATCATACTTTGATTTGAATGGTAATAAATTGCAATCATTTTCCCCAAGTTGTGTCTGTTTTGCCCGTGATGGTAATTGGTGAGTGATCTTTTCCTGTCCTTATCTCAACCCATGAGCCTTTTACAATATTTTCTCTCCCATGTCGAGCTGAGGAGGGAAGTGATACAGTGGCTTTGGTGAGACCCTAGAGACCAGCCAGAGTTAGTCCATCACACATGGAACTGGGCTTTAACGCATTTCACTCTCACGATCCTGTGGTAAACCATTTCACTTCAACTTTGGTTTAATGTAGGAAAAAATTATTGAAAACTCTCATGCTCAGAAGGAGCACATATTAATCTTTTGTTCTGAGTAATAAGGTGCAAAGAAATGTAGTCCTAGCGGGATACTAATTTCTGATGTTGTCAATTAAAAAACTTCTCCTGGTGTTTTGAATGGAAAAATCTCTCACAAAGTGTTTTTATCGAAGCACCCAGTTCCATGTCCTGGATTATTGGGTTAAGCTCCATCAGCAGAGAGACCAGTATAAATGCTTTTCATACCATCTGCCTTGATGCCTTGACAAAAAAATAAAGAAGAGGAGAAAATATTTACATCCAAAATACTCTGATTTTAACCTGTTTCCTTTTAATACAAAGCTGAGAAATTCAGGTCCTAAAAATATAAAATGAAAAAGATGTGATTATTTTTTCTTTTTATCTTTCCTCAAATCCTTACAGAACATCCAAAATCACCCAGTGTTCCTGGGACCTGTTTTCTTTTATATTTTAAAATCAGGAAAGCAGCTTTAAGTAAGAACAGGCACTAGCAAATAATTTTCTCCACTCCCTTTTGCTATTCTGAAAAGAGCTTGTTACAGTGCATAATTTTACCTGGTGTTTATTAGGAGACCCTCTACAATTACCAAGGTTTTGATTTCCCTGTTTAAAAACAAATTAGGGTGGTGTGCATGGCCTTGCAGTATTAGGCGGTAACTCCAACAGCTAATGATGGAGGATGGTGCCTCCATGAAGGCGATAGCGATCCATCTGGCTAATTAAAGAGTAACTTAGGCAAAGCCTGATACTATTTCTCAATTATGGTGGCTGTGACATCAAGAGCTGAGAAGCAGTGAGATTTTTTGTGAAACAATAAAGTGAATCCATACAGAGAAAAATCAGGGAAGAGCTGCTGTAATCCCACAGCAGAGAGGAAAGGGAAAATGCGATTAAGCCAGAGATGCACCTTGACATATCAACAAGAAAGAGGGCTGGACTTTAAAGAAAACAAAAGAGCTCAGACATAAAACAGATCGTGATAAAATTTCTCTTCCTACAGATTTGCAATCAGAGCCTTAGAGTGCTACACAATACAATTGTCATCAGTCTCCTCTCCCACAACAAAGATAACGTTCTCAGTGAGCAAAAGACAGCATGTGCTGTGACTCTTCTGGAGCAAAGCCTGTGCTGGCCAGCCAACTCCCCTCTGTTGAATATGCTCAGCTGATAAGTTCTATTTGTCTTTCCCTCAGCAGGGGCACTAATTTAAGGTTTTTTCCTCTCCTTAGATATCCATTCTTCAGAAAGCAAATCATTTCAGTTCTTTCCGACTTGGCTGAAAAGAGATCGGCACACTCAACAGCTATGTATGGGTGTGACAGATGGGCACAGGGACAGGCAGTCCCATAAACTTAGATGAGATAACTTGGCAACAAGTACTCCAGAAATCTGAGGTGTTTAAAATCTGTAAGTGTATCCAAACTTTAGCTCAAGCCATGCCCAAGGTAGAGAGAGACCAAGGCCTTGTTCTGTTTGCTGCCCTCCCATTTGGATCTCTGTGTGGTCTGACCATGCACTATTTTCTCTTGTGGGTTATTTCTCGTGACTGCAGAAGCAGGCCAGCAGGATTTCCCATCACTTAATTTGGACGTGGACATCACACAAGACTCCATGCCTCTCCTATCACAGGGTATTTTAAAACTTTTTTTCCTTTTTTTTTTCTTTTATTGCATCTTCAAATGTATCTAACTTGAACTCAGAAGCCAATAATAATATTTCTTCCTATCCTTTCCCACCTGACAGATTTCTTCTGCCCCCCACTTTTAGAGGGTTGGCACATCCCTTCCTTCCCATAGCCTCTCTTCCAAAACTGCTTCTACTCCTTTCTCCCATCTTCCAACCATGACAGGAGAAGGAGTTAAAATCTCATGCTGCTTTCTGGCCACTACCTTCTTAAGTATGTCACCCCGGCCACCCCCAGGCACACAGGAGTTGCACTGCCCTCTCCCTGGATGGTTCCACGTATCTGTTCTCTGAAGTTAGAGATGGGAATGACTTTCCTCAACATGAAATGCTGTATAAAGAGTGTGGGTGGGAAATATGCAGTGTAATGGAACTGAAACCCCATAAGGGAAATCAACGCAGGCAGCTGCTGATACACTATTTACTTGGATAAATCATCCATTTTTCTCCCGGGCCAGATGACTTGAGGTATCACCTACCCAGGATGGCAAGTGCAAATATAAATAATAAATAAAACTAACTGAGGAGGACTTTTCACTATGATGGGTTTTGTAGAGAAGTAAGTTTCAGTTAAACTTAATCCTTGCTGTCTTCTGTGTTTCCAGCAGCAGAAACATCTGGTCGGTTTTAGATTCCCCTTGGATTCCCAACTTCAAAGGGAGTTACAAAGAATAACAAATACATGTACTGGCACTGAAAAAAAAAATTAGAGCAGCAGGAGAGAATGGTAAAATTGTCCTTATTTGACTGCTAGTGACAGGCGCCACAGGCAGAACTGTGAGAAAAAATCTTAACGGCTCAGGCAAATAAGCTTTTTTTTTTTTTTAAATGACTGGCTCTCTCTACTAATGACGCAGAAAATCTATGGGATCTGCCCCATAATGGCAAGAAGCACATGTGCCAAGGAGTATGCACGCAAGGGTATGCAGAAAATAGATTTCAAATCAGATATGTACTAAATAATAGGCAGGAAACCAGGAACTAAATTTTGTTCCCAGCCTTTTCACTGTTAGTATATTGCTAGCTAAATAATGCAGGTCCAAATTTTGGCTCTTTAAGGTCAATAGGACATTGTAAAGTACGGACAAAAACAATGCCTGTCATATGTGCTTTTCAAATCCTATTTCAGAACCTCCAGAAACAGGGGTAGGTAAGCAAACACAGTAACAGATGTCTACAGCTCTCTGTCTTTCCCTCACTCTGTGGCAGCTAGGAAGTGAATGCTATGTTCGTTTTATGAAAGCTGCACTACCAGCAGCAAATTCTGACATGTTTCTGCCCTTATGTGCAGTGAATATAAACATCTAGCTTCATCTCGATCTTCTGAATCAGTGCACACATGAAATAATCACACCCCATTCCCCACTTCATCTCTGTAGCATCAGGAATTTCTGTCTCCACTTTTTGGTCCTCACATTGCCCCATTTCAGTCATAGGGTTAATAAAGGAAATTTAATGTGAAGGATGTGTGAGGATTCGGAAACTTGTGTGAAGCCTCCTATCTGCTAAACATCAACTTGTGTTGTATGAAGATTAAGTCTTGTATAAATCCTAAACTTGTTACCCTCCTTCATCAAAACTATAGACTCCTAGACTCCTGGCATCGTGTCATGCAAGTTTACAAGATGGTTGCCAGTGAGGAAAATTACAGAATAGGTTTTTGCAAACAGTATTAAAACCACAGCCATCCTTCCTTCACCTCCCCTTACAGAGAGTCCATAGAATATAAGTTTTGAAAGCAGTCATCAAATAAATTCCAATGATTCCTGCATCAAAAAGACTGATCAACTTGTGTATATTTGATGGGACAAGAAAAGCTATATTTGGCAAACAAAATTATTTGTTGCAAATAATTAATTCAGTTCTGCTGCTGGAGCTGCAACCATGACTTTTTTGAATGACCTTATTTTACCTTATTATGTCATGAGGTAAGCAGCTTCCCATTGTTTTGTCTTTAAAGGTTCTTCAGGATTTCTTAAATGCCCCACATAACAGCAAAACCTAGATCTAGATGTCGATGCTAGGTTAGTTGTGCTATAGGTTGGACTAGATGATCTTCAAGGTCCTTTCCAGCCTTATCTATACTGTGATACTGTGAAAATCATACAAAGATCATCCCATAAAATCACCAATCTCATATTTATATGAGAACTTTAAATTGTAAAAAATCCTAAGTACTTGCACAATGTAATGACCAAAGGACTTCCGCACCTTTTCAACAGGCTTCTTACTGTAGGACCCTATTGCCAAATCCATTTCTCACTGCATATTAAAAAATTGTAAGTGAAAATGCTTCACAAACTGCTATAGAAATAAGAATGAAAGAATATACTATGAAATTTGTCCTGCCTGAAACAGAAATCAGCAACTTCTGAAGACCACTTCATATCTCTATTAAACAGTTGGAAAGGGAATCTAAAATTAACCTGAATGGACACCGACACAGGATAAGCCAATATGCTGCACTGCCAGTGGCTTTGTGGGAGCCAGTGGGATAAATTAATTTCCTTCGCATAGGAACTCCCACTCAAAGCAACACTACATGCAGTAGGATATCTAGAGATAGCAGACAGTCAAGACCAAGGTAACACTTTTGGAAGAGCTACAATCCATGATTTAGCGATGCCAAATTAACTTTTGGGAAAGTCTCCGACTTCTTGATCTGAAGACCTTGAAGATTCTTGAAAGGGAACCTGCCTTCTTAGCAGGGCTTTATTATTTGTGTTGCCAAATTCCTCCTATTGGGAATGTCTTTGGGTTAATGCTTATAATCTCCATTTTCCCCTCAAAATGGCCCATTTACTTTGAGAAACAGTAAAGAAAGACCAAAAAGGACCAGGAAATTTCAGGGTTCTCCAAACTCATACTCCGAGGGGATTCCACTGTAACACTTAATACTAAGTTACCATCAAACGTTTTCTGACTTCTGTATTTGCTGTCAGGCTTTACTGCTGGTGTTGATTGGGGGCTGAGGGCAGCACAGGCTGCAATAGCTTGAACAAGAGTCATGGGTTCTGACTGCATCCAGCAGTTTGCGTGGAGAATTTACAATATGAACTTGATCCCCAGCCTGCTAAAGCCAAGGAGAGAACTTAGATGAAGCTCAATACATGTTCCAAGGGAACTTAATCTGTTTTCTACAAGAAATACTGCACCAAGCAAAACAGGGTTCATTCGAAAAACACCGTCAAACCTCCTGTCTGTACCCTGAATCTCCCTCCTATACTCTGCAGAAACGGCCCTACTGAAGACAGACTGGCAGGTGAACATCAGGTTCAGTGAAGGCCTACTGAGATGTGCCAGTGTTCCCCAATTATGAATCGGAGGGGAAAGAAAAGCTAGTGAATGGGGAGAGGCAGAACAGCTTAGTGATACAAATCTTTCCAGTTAAATCGTATCTCTGAGATTGATGTGTTATTTATTAAAGGCAATAGCAGAACAGAAGGTACATAGGCTATCAATCCTGGGACATCAACTAACAAACACTTCAGTTCCATTCCAGTATTTCTCCAAACACCTTTCCAAATGTTTCCTTACATTCTGTTTATAGCTCATTACATTCTCCTGTGACTAGAGCTGGTAGACCAGATCCTGCATGGTCTAATAGTTTCTTGAGTACCTTTCCCATCCTCTAACATATCTGTAGGCAGTCAGACACGATGCAGAAATTTAATATAATCATTATAAAGACAACCCTCCGCATGCACATATACATGTTGAAAGTATTAATGGGACAGAAAGCTAAAAACAACCATCTCAATAATACTAGCTATCTAGACCAGATCTACAGATGCTTTCTGTTTGCTTGGGGTATTTTACTGCTTATATTATTATCTTTTTGATGTGCGCTGCTCTGCTAGCATGCGGGAAATATTGTGACCATGTTCAAAACATAAACTATTTTATTTATTTATTTATCTCTAAGATGGAGGAGATTTTATTTCTGTATTTTTTAAAGCCTAAATACGTACATCGATATCCCAGCTCTTCATGTCCAAGATCAGTGCAAAATACATTCTTCAGATTAAATCAGCCTTCTTAAGATTAAATTCAATTTATACTGATATAGCAGGTTACATGATTAGTAATTTAAAACATGAATACAGGAGACAGCTGTTGGACAAAGCATATCTTCCTGCCTTTCATGTGACAGGCCCATTTACCAAGAAATACTGAATCAACAACACTATTGTCCAAATACATATTTATTTAAAAGCAGCTTTTCTGTATCACAGAATACCCCTTTCCTGGTTTCAAAAACAGAAACAAAAGTTTAAGGGTTCTACCGAATTGAAAAAAAATTCAGTTTGTATTACTTTGCCATCTTTTGATTACCTCTGGTGGGAATTACCACTCCAAAGTTCACAAAGCCACAATTTCCCCTGCATGGGTGATCAGACATTGACTGATCTATTTCTGACTTACAAAAGCTGCAGTCCTGATATTCTCAAGGAATATGACATTGTTGAATCTATCCAAACTCAAGGAAGACAGATCTGAATAACCAGGGTATCACATGAGTGGATTAAGCATCTCATTTCTTGTTCAAAAAATAAGGACCACCACACTGTTGAGAAAAGGTCAGATGTTTTATATTTTCCAGCATTAGAGCAATTCTTAACCATGTTCTTTGCTTTGAAAGCAAAGAACCCTTACCCAACTTGTCCAAAATACCCCCCTTACATTCACGTTTTATTTTTGTAGGGTGCACTTACTGAAACAGATTTAGGCCATTCCTGAAGAATTTAAACCATAAGCTAAAGTAAAATGCCTCCAAGGCATATACCACTTTGTGGCCCTTGACAAGACTGCTGCCAGAAGAATTTTAGTGCTTAAACATACAGATTCTACACGAGGAAGAAAAAGAGATAATGTGTTATGTGTGTTATAAGGACGAGGAGAGACTCAAACCAATGACCAGAATGTGCTCTTCTAAGGGAAGGTCCTTCTTAAATGAAATCCAAGAAGTAACAAATCAAAGTGATTCACTAATATTAACTGTATAGGCTTTGCACTCACACTATCATTACCTTCAAATGTTTGCTCACTTTGCAGGCAATTGCATGTAGACCGGAACCCAGAATTTGTAAGGGTTGATTCATAACAAGCCCATAGACAAGGAAGCCAGGAGAGCTGAAATGGTATCAAAGGCTTCCTAATTTGCTGAGAAGAAACAGAATACATTTCCAAGGGAGATCTACATACACTTGCTGAGACAGATTCTGATAAACGGTCAAAAAAAAAAAAGTCCCATTATAACACCATTACAAGAAAATGTCAGCATAGTTACAGGGTCATAGATTCATAAAATCATTACGGTTGGAAAGACCTCCAGGATCATCAAGTCCTACCTTTGACTGAACACTGCCTTAACAACTAAAACATAGCACTAAATAACATGTCCAGTCATTTCTTGAACACTTCCAGGGATAGTGACTCCACCACTTCCCTGGGCAGCCCATCCAGTGCTTAACAACCCTTAAAGTAAAGACATTCTNGGAGCCCAGAACTGCACACAGTACTCAAGATGTGCTCTGACCAGCGCCAAGTACAGGGGAAGGATAACTTCCCTAGTCTGACTGGCCACACTGTTCCTAATACAGGCCAGGATGTCATTGGCCCTCTTAGCCACCTGGGCACACTGCTGGCTCATATTAAGTTTCCTGTCAATCATGACTCCTAAATCCCTCTCCATTTCATCACTCTCCAGCCACTCATCCTCCAGCCGATAGCGTTGTTGACCAAACAGACACAGTAGAATTCTCATGAAGCGCTCCCTTAAGCACCACCTAGGAGAACCCAAATACTAGCTAATATTCTTCTTTTACAGGATAGCTAGACTTTGAAATATCCTTTTGTTTCATAGTTGAATTAAACACTGCGTTGCAAAATTACCCATGAAACAAAAATAAAAAATCATTTCAATCAATGGAATGCTGTTTTGACAAACTAATTTTGTTTTGATTGCTAGTTTCAGCTTTGATTTAAATTTTATATTAGAACATAAAATACATTTTAGAAATAAAAGTTTGAAACAAGTGCATTTCTGTTCCACAAATGCCAAAAAGCTTTATCTGGAAATGTGAATAATGAAAATTAAGAAAAGTCCTGGAAGTATTTTCTTTTTTAATGAACCAGTATTTTTTCAGTGCTTCTAGCCCTGACCCTCACTACACTTTAGTGAACTGCAGAAGAAGCTTGTAATACCTCTGCAATACTATCAATATATCAGTGACAATCTAATTATTATTAATAATCCACCTGTTATTCTGGTCTTGTCCAAGAACTGATGGAGCTTACCGATGTATGAAAGGTAAGAGGCTTTTTCAGACAGTCAGTTATGTAACAACTAATACACATCTTGTTGGGTCAAGTACAATTAATTACTACTGCCATTTGGGGAAGTATCAAAACCAGTTCTGAGCAGGATAAAGCAGCAGACTGGAATTCACAAAGCTCTACAGAAGAATCTGGAGTGAGTAGAAGTGAGGGGAATGCTAGTTGTTTCAGCTCTGTCCTTTAATCTTAAACTTAACTGAAAGAAAAATCTAAGAGAAGTTGGGACTAATAACATATTTAACATCTGGAATTTCTTTTTCTTTAACCACTTGTTTTATGTGCTAAGAAGGCTCTTGATCACTGCTAATACATTTCCAAATTACTAAAATGCAAAAGACTATGATGTCATGTGAAGCTTGGCTAAAGCTGTGAGAAATATCCTAGCCTAAATAGGGAGGAACTGAGAGATTTCACCTAGATCAGGTAGCAGCAAGAGTCAATGTATAAAATTATTCATTTAGGAAGACCATAAGAAGAGCTGAAGACAGCTAGGCCTTTAATCATGACAGCTCATCATTCCCAGTCATCCCTAGCTGCTCCAGCTTATGAGAAGTGCTTGTCTCTCATGCCATTTGGTGAAGGGTTTTTTTTAAGAACCAAATAATTTTTGTTTCTTATAAAGCGAATTTCTGAGCGCAGTGCTTGAAGCAGAAGTCCAAGGATTCAAACAACTGTAGTGCTTAGTCCCCTGTGAAAGCGCTTTCTAACCCATCTACTAGAACATCAGATGCCACGCTCTAGAAGGCTGAGATAGGTGAAGTTTTGTGGGAAAACTGTTGGGACTACCTCACATGTGGGATTTTAAAGCATTAGATTTGGGGAGAGGCATTCGGGAAGACAGAGAGTAGCTAAAACAAAAGGAGTTTAGATTGCATATCCTTACGAATAGGTTATTAACATGAGAGAAATACAAAGACTTGTTCAAAAGCCTGAACTACAATGACCTCTAATATAACCTTTTCCTGCTGCACACAAGCAGGCTGTTGACTTTCTATTCTGCATACTGGACCCATGTGCTGACACTTTGCACAATCTGAAAGGATTTGAAAACTCTCTCCGTTTTGTGTGTGCCTTCAGCCAAGGCTCTCTGTAACCCCTTCATAACAGTAAAAATTTCACAGCCTAACTGTCCGAAGAAGATGACTGAATCCGTCACCCCTCACAAAACAAAAATTCAGATTTAGAGATGAGAGAAAACAGAAAATATCCAAATGCATGTCCATGCCTCAGCATTCTCATCACTAGCAGTCAATAGTCCTCAGGTTTAAATCCACATCAGGTAAGAAGTTTCCCTTTACAGAACACAGTGCCTCTTCCAAATGAGGGACTTTCAATCCTTGCACTACCAGCTTCCCCCTCCCTTAGCTGGTTTTAGTTATTAAAACAAGCAAACAAGAAAACCCTTCTGTCTGCTAAGCATCCCTCTGCTCTCCTCTCTTAATTTTCCTTGTGTCTCCCAGGGTTTGTTGCTTTTAAGCCCTTGCATTATTACCTGCTCCCTTTGGTTGTTTTTTTTTTCCTTTCTTTCTTTCTGTTTGCTTAAAGTTCCAGCCCCCAAAAGCAAATTTGGAGAAAACTGGCTTTCTCTAGTTATCCCATTGTTCTTCTCAGGCAAGATCTATTTCAGATGTTTCTATTTCAAATATTTAATGACAGACCTATTCATACAAAGACATGCCAACACCACTCCCCTGTCTCTTTGGCATGATGCAGAGCACAGAAAAAGATTGTCACAAGATACAAGGACTCTGTTAGTCAAAAAAATCAAGTTCTAACTTATAAACAGTACGTAGCAGATTCTATACATTGACACACTTCCTAGAAGCAAAAGCCTAAGAAAAATGAGTTTCAAGGGAGGCATCTTGGAGAAGCCCAATCTATTTAGCATACCACAAAGGACCTTGTCTGGCTTCCCTTCCAACAGGACCTGTAGAGAAGCCAAAGACTGTATTAAGCCTTGGAGACCTTACTTACTTTTGGGGTCTTGTCTTCAGTGGAATGTTATTTGTAAGTCTAGTGCTAATGTTACCCCTAGCATGAATCCCACCCACAACAGAAGCCTCTTGCTCAACCCAAATGCTATTTTAACTTGATCCTTTGGCCTAAATCACAGAATTACAGAATCACAGAATATTATGAGTTGGAAGGGACCCACAAGGATCATCTAGTCCAACTCACCACCTAACACCCGTACAGAGACCGAGAGCACATCCCAGAGCACAACACCAACCTAGATCCCTCACAGTCTAGCAGGCCACTCCGAGCCGGAAGGGGCCCAGGGTCATCCAGCCCTACACCCCCCGGCTAGACCATGTCACTAAGCTCCTCGTCCAGTCTTCTCTTAAACACCTCCAGGGATGGCGACTCCACCACCTCCCTGGGCAGCCCATTCCAATACGCAAAACCAGATTAGAAATGGCAGCCTATGTGTTGTAGTTACTAGTGTCAGTACGACAGTTCTCTGGTTATGGGTGGAAAGTACTGACCTAAGATCCTGTCTTGTAATTGGGATCGAGACTAACAACCCTTATACCCAGTAACCTACATTAAACTCAAACAGGTAGCAGGTGATGATTTGACATTAACAATTTGCTTCTCTCCTCAGTCTCTGCAGTACATTGCTGACAAATATATCCCCCAAATTTGCAAAAGAAACTGCATGTGCAAAAATCAGTTTAGGATAGAGAACCCTGACAAACACCAGTCTGTAACAAACGGATTCAACACATGTAAAAGAATACTGGTTTTAGGCATTTTTACCCACTACCTCTGCCTACCCAAGGTACTGTTTGGAATGAGGAGGGCTTTTTGCAGGTACCTTAGAGTCACCAACTGTGAAGCACAGCACAGCTGCACGAATAATCAACATAAACACAGATCGTAGCTTTGTGTGAATTGCAGTTCTTATCTATACAGTCAAAAGTATTTTAAGGCACATATGGCATGTGAGAGCAAGTTTAGGTGTCGGTATAGTCAGTTGCTGTGTGGCAAGTCCAAACTCTTGCATACTGAGGGTCACCTGAATCCTTTTCACGCTAATAAATCTGCATGAGATGCGCAAATCTGAGTACAAGCAACTAATACGTACAACCAACCACAAAAAGTCACTATATTATCATCTAAACATCTCATGCTCTATGTTATTTACTGTCTTCAGGGCTATAATCCCAGCTGGTAGTTTTAATCAGTAAAGAATGTACTTTCACAACACATTGGACCTTCTCCTTCTTGGGCATCAGAGATCCCTTCCACAGATGACTGTGGATTATGAAGAGACAAATTTTGGGGATGTCGGACAGGCAGTTTTTTCGTATTACATATCTGAAAAACTAGCATCACTTGCTGGCTCACAAGAGGACTTGGCAGGAAGTCAGACTGTGACTATCTAGCAGACTCTTCCCTCAGCGTCAGGGTAGTAAGATACATCATGGAAACTTGCAACAAAACATAAATAATTCTATTTAGACGTCAATACAAAACTGTGGACTACAAGGCCAGCTGCAGGTGCTGTCTTTTGCTTATGAGTTTTAAGCCAAAACATAGATAACACAGCAAGCATCATCAGAATATGTAAATATCTACTCTTTTGCTGTAATTGCTAGCTTCACCCATCCTGTAGCCATTAGTAAATGCCTCACTACAAAACTGCAAGTGTAGCAGGGTTTTAACAGCTTTTTTCCTCTAGCTGCTCTGGGATTTTTCCTTTCTTGGCTGTAACCAGTTGCAACCAGTTGTGAATAAGTCGTTATCCCTCTATGCAACTCACAGCAACTAAAAGAAACCAGTGTCATTATGCAAGTTTTAAAAAAAAAAAAAAAGTTTTGTTTTATGGTTAATTATCCATGGTCTATTTACAAAATAAATCAACCCATTGTGCACCACCAGGATTTGTGGCCTCATTTGAACTTTGCTTTTCATTAATCACTTTAAAAATAAAAGCTAACTAGTTTTTTTGGGTCTTTTTTCCTTTTTGGTTTATTACTTGCATCTGGGTATAAATTGTAAAAACGGGGAGAGAACAAAGTATGGATTATTTACCCTCAGTTTCATGACTTACATGATCTCAGTCTTGTCTTTCTCCACGTGCCTAAACAGATGCACAGTCCAAAAATTCCAACATTCTGTAAGAAAATTGAAATATTTTTTAACCTCAAACTTTGAGTTATTGAAAAAAATGGCAAAAAACCTTGCCTTAAGAAACAAAAAAGGTGAGTAAGCATTTAAAAAGATATTTAAGCTACTGAAGGCAGCCAGTAAAATTACTCATGTAGATATCTAAGTAATACACAAATGTTTGTGAGCTTGAACTGCAAGTCTATTTTGTTTAGAGAAATTGTACTTGCAGGCACGCTGGAGAAAGCAGACTGGATAATCTCATTTCTTTAGAGTGCTTACAATTTATACAAGAAACCAGAAATACATTTCTTTTTTTCGGGCAATGTTTTAATTATATAAAAAGTTTATATCTTGCTCCTATGTGATGACAGAGAAAACTATTGAATTCCTGAAAACTAGCCAGTAGAGAGGCAGCTGAAGGACATTTTTAGCTGCTCTGTTAGAAAACCTACATGCATTAACATTTATTTCACTCTGATAAGAAATAAAATACATGTTTGCATGAGACTGAAATTCTTCTCAACTTCAACTAAGAAAGTTGAAGAATGTATTCATGTCTACTCTGAACTCTTCAAGTAAAGCTAAAAAGTAAGAAAGGCTGATAAACAAACACAGTAAAAGCATACATAATGACAGGATATCAAAATGTCATTCCTCCTTTTTTTTTATTTACCAGTCACCCTTTGCCTTTACTATGACAAGCAGAAAGTCACAGTGCTCCATTTAATCCTTAATGAAGTGCTACAGAAAAAGTTGTGCTGTCTCTAGGTCAAAAAGCATGGTTTTGTTGCGCTCAGGACTACAACTTTTTATGTCAAAACCCCTGAGCTGGATGCAAGTATAAGGAGTTTGAACACAGCCAACAGGTATACTTTAAAAACTGAGATAAAGAGCTGAAGTTAAGAAATTAGATCATTAAATACTACATATTATTACTATCTCAGGAAGATCAGGAAGGTAATTTTTGCTTGTCTGTTGGTGTTACAAAGAATTGTAGAAATTTGAAAAGTAAAAAACCCCACTGCCTCCTCCTCCACTTTGCAGATGGCTGAGATGCTTTAACTTTCATTTTCAAAAGTAAATTAGCTCCTACTTAAATGAAAATAAAAATTAAAAGCTGTCTCCACCTGACTGCAAAGCACAGAGGCCAGACTGGGAGTGGAATGGACAGGTCTTCAAAGAAAATAAAAGCCTTTTTAAGCGACTCCTAACATGAACGCTGTGGCCCTACAGCCGCTTTCCATTATAAATGCTAAATTGGGAAATGTTTAACATTCTTTGTTTAATATTTGCAGTATAAAGGAAAAACAGCTGATTCTCAGAAACATGACAGCCTGAGCAACCATTAGTGATCTGCCTCTCCCTTCCTCAAAGCAGAACAGGCCATTTGCAGCCTCAGCAGTGACTGACACTTTATAATCAGAAATGTATATTTAGATGGATCCTAGAAGATGAGACTAAAACTTTGCCATTGTTTTTGTCCCAGTCATGTAAGAGACCTAAGGGAACCAGGACATTTAACAAAAACTGTGAGTAGAAAAAGAATTTAAGAAACATATGTAGAAGAAACTATGGGCAGAGGTGGTTTTGAATGCTTTCTGCTTTGTTCTCTGTTACAATCTTTACAGAGTCATTCCATGAAGAAGAGTGCTATTATTTATTTTGATGTAAACATTATCAACTGAGTATATTTTTCACTTTTTCACAGCATATGTAAAGCACTGAGTCCATCAATTCTGCTGCAACCAGTCACACACACAAGTCAGCAAAAACTTGTGAGCGAGCAATCGTCTCTGCTGCTCACACAGGCAAACTCTCCTTGTATCTTGTCTCTGAAAGAACTTCCCTAAAGGGCTGAGTTTCATCATGCGTCCTAAAATTCAAACAAGTTAGAGGTTTCTTCAGTTGAAATTATGAAATAATACCCCAAATTGAGTCCCCACAGAAACAGAACTAACTGAAATAGTTAGGTTTTTTACAAGATTTTGCCCTGGAGCACATTTTCTGGATCATCAAATCTAGTTTCCTGTCCTCTTCTATGAGAGATATTAAAGGTCACATCCTAAAGAATTTGTTTTAAGCCTCTGCATCAACAAGGTGAAGATGGTTTATCCATCCTTCCCACTCCAGCATTTAGCAGCTGCCAGCAACAAGACCAGACACCCAGGAAACAAACCCATGAGCAAATGAGGATATGCTTGTTCCCCAAAGGGGCTCTTGGCAGACTGCAGAGTACACCCTCTTGTGAGGCTCACGCTGACGAGGCCACTCAGCCCAAACAGAGTGCTCTCTTCATTTACCGACAACAGGAAAGCACTAACCACTGTACAGAAGGAAAATCAAGGAACATCCAGGTGTTGGTCGTGCCCTAAGCACTGAATGCATCCCGACAACTCCTCTCTGCCACTGGACTTCAATGATCCTTCCCTGTAGGTATCATGGCCCACCTGCACACGTCGGGTTTAGCAGCAAGGGCAAGAATATACAGGTTCTCGGATATGAGAAATGAAGCACCTGCTTTGTTTGCTGTGAATGTGAAGGTAACTTTGAAAAGGAGGCCTGCAGGACTGTTCAGTGCAGCCAGGCCCGATACTTTTGTTACAGATACATTAGAAATACTGAGTTTTGCATCATTTCCAAGACAAAATGACCAGTGACACTGCTGAGGGCACTAGGAACGAGTTACTAATAATAGAGGACATAAAATTGTCATAAACTTCAACCAAAGTGTGAGAGTTGCAAAAACGACTGTTTTGAGGAAGGGAAAGAAGGAGGAAACCTTGCAGAATAATTGCTAGATAAAAAGCCTGCTGTAGCTAATTCAGCACATTGCTGGATACAGCAAAATCATTTAGCTAGCTATTTTTCAAATATACCCAACCCCACCTGTGTGTCAGGGAAGAAAACTAATGAAATTTTAAAATAAAAATTAATGTAGAGCTACTTTCATTTTTGTTGTTGTTTTTTAATCTTTAGGGTTCATATTTAACCTCTTCTCTAAAATAACAAATTTGTATTTAGGCACAGATCTTCATAGAGGCAGAACTCAGACAGCTTATGTTTAAAAATAAAATAGCAGAGCCTTTTTAAGTTGTGAAGACTTATTCACTAAAACTGAATATTAACATCTCATTTCAGAAACTGTTCAAACCATCCCTTTTGCCTATTTTGCCTATGAATTTAGGAAGACAGAAGTTTCACAGGTTGCATGTCTAGCATCTGGTCAAGTCAAATCACCCTCTCCTCCATAAATTAAAATTAGATTTCCATTCTGCAGAAAACACGAAAGTCCCCCATTCTGGTTGCTGTTCAACTATGTTTATATAAGCAGAGTTTGGCACCAGGCATTTCCAAAGGTTTTTTTTTTTTTCTTGTTTAATTAGTAAATACTCAGAAAATAATTAAATGTTTGTTTGACCATTGAGGAAGGTTAGTGCTTTGATAGTAATCCACCTAAGCATGCAAAGCAAAGCCAGGGACAGAAGACTGGAAGTTAGTAGTCCCCTAGGCAAAGAAATGTTTCAGTAAGAGAAAAGAATGCAGATGCCTTTAAGAGGGAAATTTGCTTGTCTACCATTAAAAGTTACCAGGTTTTGTGCACCTATTCCAAATAAGTCTTCCTTTGCAATAAGTGCAGACAAAAAACTTACAGACGAAGACTCTGAGAAGACAGGCAGAAAGTAATTTTCATTCAAAGACAAATGATCACTCTTTTGATTAAGTTAAACACTGGACTCATTATTGATCATGTTCTCTGTTAAGTTACACCATCTACATCTTCCAAGCATTTTATAAAAGGATGACAACTATGAGGAACACCAGGATAAGGGATTTTAAGGAGGTTACTCTCCTCCACTGCATGTAATTAGGTTATAAACTGTTACTGATATGTTGATTGAGGCCTACCTTACAATTACATAGGTTTTCAGGCCCTATAATTCCTATAGGATAGTCTTTCAGAATTTAATCTTCTGATGACTAGGGTAATTTTCACCAATATATATGGTCATTTAAATTATATGTATAGGGTTAAAAATACTTAGATATGGTTGGTGTCCAAAGATTGGTCTTTGTGGAAACACCAGCCTGAAGTTTAAGTAATTTTTTAACCTCTACAAATTATTTCAACCATCTCCCTATGCATTTAAATTGATTTTACAAACTTCAATAAAATAGCTTTAGAATATTTCTGCCGGGCACAAGAAACCAAGAAAATAAAAGCAAGTATCTACAACTATAATCCTGAAGTGATTCAGACTAAGAAACAAATGGAGGCAGAAGTAGTTTTTGTTGCCCAGAGCCAAAGAAAGGGCTGGTTTCAGAATCAGCCTGGGAATTCAGGTATTCCAATGCACTTTGAATATATATGTGCTCCCCAGCAATTTGGTGAAATATACTTACACAGCTTAAAATATACTTGCAGAGCTTAAAATATTCCACTTCCTGTTTTCACAAACCCCTGTTTCATTTAAAGTTTTTTTCAGGGATCACCATTGAAAGATGTCAGCTTTAAATATTTTTTTCTCTTATGCCTTAAGTGGACATAATTCACATGCAGACTCATTTTATGGCTCTTTTACAATGCCAGAAAAACACTGAGGATCGAGCCCTATAACTTTATAATTGACCTAATAGACTCCTGACATCATATCAACAGAATTAGCGGCATTACACTAGGGAAGAATCTGTCCAAGAATGTGCACACAGACAAGAACGATTTGTAAAGGGCAAAAGAAAACAAACCCCAACACAGTGCTCACAACCACAAACAGGTCAGATCCTCTGAGGATACAACTAGGAAGAAATTGGTTGCAATAAATAGAGGAATAATTTCTTCCTATAATATGAACAGGAAGAAAAGTATGACATTTTCTTTAGGATTGACTCTTTTCTTGCCATTTTTGAAGCCCACAAATCCCTCATTTTTATTTCATTTTATTTTGCTTTATTTTTAGCAGGGTTATATGTATTCTTGCTTGCATTTGACAGAAATTAATTAAAATACCCCAACCAATCCTAATCAGAAGAATCTCTCGATCTTTATGGACATCAATCACTTAAAATAGGAATTAATAAAGTTCAGCACAACTGAAAATGTCACTATTCTTCTGCACTTGCTGCTATTACACAGAAACTAAATTAACACTTGCATTAAGGTCAGGAGAGGAAAGGGAAAAAGCTTTCATTGTATACATCCAAAAGTTGGAGGGAGAGGGAGAAGGCAGGCAAAAACACTGTGTAGAAGACAGGGATGTTTCAGAGCACACTGTGACAAGAAAATACTCAATAAGAATTCCTCCAGCCAAAACCAGATCTTAAATAGATCCATTGTCTTCCAGACTGAAGCCCTTAAAAAGGCTCAGAATTAAAGTCTGTACTGTGGGCACCCAGTCGTTCTTTCCTTTCATCAGGATTTGCAGGTTTTAATACAATCTGTCATCAGGAAAAACAGCAGAGCTGTACAGTCCAGAGAGGTAACAAAAGCGAAAGACAGGCGAGAGTTACATAACTGGCTTTTTACATAAATATTACATTGAGAGGTATTTTGCTTTACAGAAAGGAAAAAAGACTTAAAAAAAAGACACAAACCACGTCAGAGAATTCAATCCGACCTCGCATACTCCTCGTCCCTCTTTCACTTTGCGACATGTATCAAATAGTGGAACTGAGGTGTTTCGTTTTGTTTTTCATGAAGACTAAACAAATAAGCAATTCAGCCCTAAACACTTCATAACAGACTGTCTTGTATTACCTGGAAAGTGCCCCACATCATGGAAGCTGGAAAAAAGTCTTATTTTCAAGCACACGCAAGTCTGCCTCACTTATCTGCAGCACGGGGCAATTAAAAATGACCATGGATGTTAAACGAACTTGCCTCTGTACAGCCTGAGAAAAGGGAAAAAAAAAAACCTGCAAGTCCCCCCCTCTGTTTTTTCCTTTTTTTTTTTTTTTTCTTTTGGCTGTAGAAAAGCAAAATTATGCAAGAGCTTTTGAATGTAAAGCCTGTGTGTGCTTTTTCCGTTTTTGTCTCTGTGTACACGGTATGTGATATTGCGTAACTGAGTACAGAGTGGGCGGTTAGCATTTACTATTGATTTACGCTACTCCTTATATTGAATTCAGAGCTCTAAGAGACACACATGCAAAGAAATGCAAAGGGGTGAGATGGATGTGGATTTAAGCTATGCACCCCAGAAAAAGGGAAGCAAAGCATGCAGAAACAGAACTATGCCTTTCTGAACTAAACACGCTTTTCCCAACGTTTTCATTTTTGTATACTTTTTAGGAAAGCAGATGCTTAACAAAACTCACAAATCCCTCTATCCAAAAGTAAGGTTTCCCTCCTACACCAGACTCAAATTCTACAAGAAACTACAAAAAAATACCAATTAATACCTTTGAGACAATTCTTGTGGTAGGTATAAAGATGCTTAGCAAGCTCTTATTGACCATGAGGGTCATTAAAGTTACTAAGAGAAGTCTTTCTTTAGTAATACTACATGTGAACTTCTTACTTATTCTTTGGAGACATACAAGCTTGTAGGAGCACAGAAATCATGGAAACGATGCACAGAATGCAATACAAAGCCCTGCATTTTTTGAAGTGATTGGGTGACATGGAAATATGGGAATTAGAGACTGAAAAACAAGGAAAGTTTAGCCTACTTTGTTCACTCATTAATACATATATCTGTTGTGTCTCTCTTTTCCACAAGCACAAACGCGGATTCATCAATTTAGACAGGCCTCTAGCTCATTAATGAGAATAATTTTGAGTCAATAAGAAGAAATCTTCTCATTCCTATCACATTGCTGAATCCTTTGCCTCCAAGGTGAGACATGGTTATTGAAATTCTTCCTTCTTCCACTTTACACTACGTCCTGCAAAGCAAGGAAGTACCACCAGGCGGGCACAACACTGGACTTCTGGGCATCCATTAATTTATTCATATAAGGCTGGGAATTTTCCTAATAATGTCACAAGATTCTAAAATGTGTTAACATAATTAACTATGCTGAAAGACTGAAGACTATAAATTTATTACAAGCCACAGCAGACACGAAGCCTGGTATCAGAAATTAAACTGAGTGCGCGGATTAACAACAACAACAAAAGATAGAAACCCCCCCACAAATATCAATGTTCTTATAACTCCTTTTGCATTATCTTTACTAGAAGGCACACATTTCCCATATTATTTTCTTCAAATGGTGTTTAATGAGCAACATGTCTTTTCTTTGCAGATCTGACTCACGCATTTTTACAGGTCCTATAACAGTACAGTGTGCAAACAAAAAACTCCATGTTATAAGAAAGGCAAACCCTATTTTAGGGAAATTACACAGGCATGCAATGCTTCTGACTATTCTGTTAATTTTTTTCTTTTCCCCAGATCCACACTTACTAACATTAACTATGGTACTGCCAGTCCCAATGCAGTTGAGATCTCTGTCAGGATCTTAGGAAGAGAAACCATAAGTTCACTGTCTTGCATATGCTTATTCATTTTGTTTGCACATAACTAGAATTGCATTGAAATTACCCAGAAAATGTCACACAAGAAGTCATGTACAGGCTAACTGACCTGATTTGACTTAAAATGAAACTGATCCTTAAAGGAAAAGACTAAGGCCTTCACCAAGAGGGATATAAGTACGCAACCTGTATTAAGCACTTATTCATACAGATGGGGCCAACTCAGAATGTGTTCAGGCACATTTCTTTGCTCCATAGAAATGCTGGGGGAAAGAAGTGAGACAGAGATGATGAACCCCACTGTCATGCAGTCACCAGAAATGATGCTCCACAATCAAACTTTGAGAGATGTCATGCAAAAGGGGTATTTCATGAAGACTGGGCCATAGGACAACAATGAAAATCCACACTCTTCCAAAAAGACTGCATGGGAATAGGAACATGCTTTTCAGCACCACTTATACACTTAAAGTTAGTCTGGATGTTTAGTGTAGCCTCATCTTGCAGGACAGTGTGTACAAGCTTAAAATGCTTTAGTCTTACAGGATGTTCTATAAAAGAGATACCGAAAAAACCTAGAGAAATGTCAGGATGACAACAGGTTAGGTTAGGTAACAGGTTATAGGTGACAGGTTGGACTCGATGATCTCTATGGTCTTTTCCAACCTTACTAATTCTGTGATTCTGTGAAATACCAGCTAAGGGAAACCAAGCTTGGATATTGGTAAGGGCAGTTCCAATGCTACTATGCTTGCTTTATCATTGTCCAGAGTATGCATATTTTTAAGCATTTCTTTGCATGTCAGACTATAAGCAACTAGCTGTAGACTGTATATATCAGGGTCAACCTGAATCCCCTAACAGTATGAGGAGACAAATTAGGGCGTTCAGTTCTGACATATTTTACCAGAGGGCTACCAAGAGAACCTTATAAAAGATTCCATTATAATCCATCTGTCTTCAATCACTCAAAAATGTTGGAAACTTCACTATGTGAATTTTCTATTCCTAATGTTTACGTAATCTTAAATTTCATGAAAACTTGAAGAAATAAAAGTTCATCTGTTTTGCACACAGGGAATGAAAAAAGAAGAACATTCAGAGATTTAAGAGAAAGGGGGGAAAAAGAGAGATTAAACTGTCTATAGCAAAAAACATTAAGAACTGAAAATATGAATAATCTCATCACTTATAAAGTCAATACTGGCTAGATTCACATTTCGAGAAAAAGTTTTCTACTATGAGGAAAACACTGAAGCTTTTAAAAGTACAAAACAGCATCTTGGATTTACATTTAGGTCAGAAAATCCTAAACCCTCCCTATGTGCTTACAAAAAAACTGCCGTATTTGTACCTAACGATATTATACATTCTTTAATGTCTCTGATATATGTTCTTCCCACAGGAGATCATACCTACAAAGTAACGTTCTTTTTTGCTACATTAGACAGCTGGTTTTGTTAGGGCTTTTTTTTTTTTCTTGTTATTTTTTGATTAGCAAAACACATTAATAGTAGATGCCATTTGAATGTATCAAAGACTCTACAGCTCTGTATTTGTGGGAAAACTATGTGACTTCTCATTAAAGACTGTATCATAAGGGAGAGACTAAGGTTATAAACAAGTTATTACTCCAGCATTTCATGATTTTACACGTAAGCTTAATGTTTCTCAATATAGATTCTGTCTTTTTAATGACTGTGGGAGGAGATAAGCACAGTGTTAGGTTGCCATGGGCTTTTAATGGCAAAATGAATAATAAAAAAATATTAAAAAGATAAAGGTAAAACCTAAATATGAGCATACTGGAGATACTTGCCAACTGTTCCTCCTAGTTAAAGAATCAATAAACCTTTGCAGACCTTGTGCAACATGACTTTTACTTGCAATAAAAGTAATTCACAACAAATATGCTTTTCTTGGCAATTTACCTTTACTTTTCTCCTGCTGACTTCTCTTTCACATGAACCTTTTGGACTCACTGTTTTGGAATGATCATGACACAGCAGAAGTTGCTAAACTTTCCCCACCCCTCAACTAACCTATTAAACATGTGTAATAGTGTTATTTCTTAATGGTTCCTACAGACTGACATGTTTCCAAGACGGTTTTAGTTAAAATGAATGGCAGGAAAATTGGCAAATACTCAGAAAGCAAAGTCCAAGGAGACTAGCAAAGAACTCAGTAAAAAAAAAATGGTCTCTGGATATTTTTGTCGTGTTTGCCAGAACCAGAAGAATAGGGGTTATGTCAGTGTTTCCATAATAAACATCAGTTTTCAAGATTATAACTCAGCTGCAATGATCTGATCCAGACTGAAATCAACACATACATGGTTTTACATTAAGAGCAATTTTTTTTCTTTAAATATGTATTTCCCCAACTACAAGAGCAATCTAATGTTATAATTTGATGTGGTAAGGAACTACTAATTTATCAGAATTAGGAGAGACTAGAAAACAAAATTCAAAATTCATAGTGAATACTTTTTGGGATTGCATAACTTCCCTTCAAGATATTCCCTAGGAGATTTTTAAAAGGCCATATTGCTAAAGTAATTGGTAGCTCAGTATAATGCCTATCCAAAAAACCTTAATAGTTGTTTTGGTCCCTAAAAGCAAAATCTTGTTTTGAAGCAAGCGTGACTTTTATAATGTGCAGTGGACTCAGGAAAAAACTAGGAGGGATTCAGAAGAATTTACTGGATAGGTCAGTTAATTTTTGAAGTACTGTAACTTATCACATTAATTCTCCTTATTCCTCTCAAATATCACTCTTAAAACAGAAAGATCTCATCCTGAGGGAACCTGAATACCCTGAGGATATTCAGGCAACAGGCAGATTGCACATCTGAGGTGTCCCTGAAGTGCAGAGGGCAGGGTGCTCCTGGGAGATGTGAGAGCTGTGCTCAGAGCTGAGCATCCTTCAGCCCAGAGGTGAGAGAAGCTGCTGCTGCCACAGCCACCATGAGCAGCAGCACCTGAGCAAAGTCCAGGTCCCAGATTCATAGAACTTTTCCGCTAGCTCTAGGACCAGAGAAAGTGCCAACCCCTCCTGTATCAGTCAGGGATTTACCATAGCTCCTTATTTACATACATCAAACTCCTCTATGTTTAATTCAAGTATCTCAATAGATACAGTAAAAACCCCCCACCTTTACAGGATATTTCATGTGACTCAAAGATCAAATTTTCAGGAAGCACTTCAGTGATAGGAAACCGAGATATAAACTGAACAACCTGTTAAAATATACCTGGAAGAGCTTATAAGAAAATAAGAAAATATTTGGTATAAAAATTCTGGTAGCAAAATAAGAAAGCTGAATCAAAAATTGCATCACACCCAGCAATGAGTTCAGGAACAAAGTCTAGATGTTCTGAGCTGCCATTTTTTGTCTTTCTATCTAGAAAAGGAAATTATTTTAGAACAGATACTTTAAGAAAACCTGCATTACATAAGCTAAATACCACAGGAACTCTTTCATCACTTGACCTTAATTTTCTGTCTTTGGTTATGTTTCATCATATTAAGTACTGCTGCTCTGAGTATGAATACATACATGCTGGTGTTTACCTTTCTTCTGCTTTCTGTAAGTTACTCAGAATACTGAAACTTGACCACATTCATCTGCTAATGGCATGTTCTGAATACAAATAAATTAAAACCAAGTGAATTGTTTGTAACACAAAAAAAATCATGCCACGAAGATGTGAAGCCGCAATATGGGGGGCGCGAAGTGGCAGAGGGCTGACTGTACACAGATTTTAAAGAATCTGTACAAGATCCTGCTTTAAGCAAGTTGTCAACCTGGAAATGGAACTTCAAACTCTCTACTGCTAGCCGCTTCCTGTAAACATCTCAATAGTACCTGTATTATTAAAAATAAATAAAATACAAAACAAAACAAAAACCCCAAACAACCCCCCCCCCACATCAAAACCCACAACATTAACAATTTCTGGGCATTTTCTAACAACCTTGATCTATCTGGACATCTTATCAAAATTTTACAGAATAGGAAAAAATTACTTTTTAGGCCCCTCTGAATAGCTGTAAAGTTTTCTTTTTATCTATTAAGGGTTAAAACCATTTAACTTTTAACTACCTATGCTGCAGCTACATATTAGCCAAAGCTATACTGCTACAACAGAAAGACAAGTGTTAAAACAGGCATCAGAGATTTGCAAACAGAAGGGTAAGACACACATGTATGCACACACACTCACAACATTATTTCTGAAAGTTAATTTGTCATGAAGTGAAATTTTTTCTCCAATACTCTGCCACCCAAGTTCATCTGGAGAGACTGAAGGACCTGAAGCAAAGAAGATCTGTTGCACAGCAGAAGCAGAAAGTTGACAAACACAGTGCATAAGGCTTATTGGAAAACAGAAACTAGAGGTTACACTTTTTCAGACTGTGGGTTGGGATTTTTATTTTATTTACTAATGTTAAGGAAAATTACAAATCTTATGCATTGCTTCTATCCTCTGACTCCAGAAGAAACTACTTGTATTAAGCAAATGATTTTAAATAGTAAATCTTATGTCATATTTCCTGCTTGTATTGGAAAGAGGTTTTCTTACCTTCCTACTTCATTTGCTGAGAGCCAACAGTGTCATCCCCTCAGTCATTTCAGTGTCAGTGACTCTTTTATTACACAGAAGCGCAAGTAATAGCAAAACTGTGCTGATCTGCTTGCTTTCCTTCTATATATTATCTATATTTATAGGCTTATGCTTCTATCTGAATCTATATTTATCTGCTTTATCTGCCTACGGTGCATCTGTTTCTCGTACACACAGACATATATAATACACGTGCATGCACACAAATACACAGACACATATAAACACACATACGGGCATACCCCAGAATATGGGTACTTACAGTAGGCTTCTGTTCAACACCAAGTTTTGCATAAATATAAACATATGCAGTATACAAAATATAAATGAATACACAGGCACAGAGAAAATCATAAGCCATTGCATGAATATGCCTTGCTAGCTTTAGGAAGNTCCGCGGTGAACGCCACTGCCCCTGCCGCCATCACCTGCGCCCCTGCCGCCACCCGTGCTGCCCAAGCCCCCACCGTCGCCCGGGACGCTGCCCGGGCCGCCGCCGCCACTNGAAAAAATTACTTTTTAGGCCCCTCTGAATAGCTGTAAAGTTTTCTTTTTATCTATTAAGGGTTAAAACCATTTGACTTTTAACTACCTATGCTGCAGCTACATATTAGCCAAAGCTATACTGCTACAACAGAAAGACAAGTGTTAAAACAGGCATCAGAGATTTGCAAACAGAAGGGTAAGACACACATGTATGCACACACACTCACAACATTATTTCTGAAAGTTAATTTGTCATGAAGTGAAATTTTTTCTCCAATACTCTGCCACCCAAGTTCATCTGGAGAGACTGAAGGACCTGAAGCAAAGAAGATCTGTTGCACAGCAGAAGCAGAAAGTTGACAAACACAGTGCATAAGGCTTATTGGAAAACAGAAACTAGAGGTTACACTTTTTCAGACTGTGGGTTGGGATTTTTATTTTATTTACTAATGTTAAGGAAAATTACAAATCTTATGCATTGCTTCTATCCTCTGACTCCAGAAGAAACTACTTGTATTAAGCAAATGATTTTAAATAGTAAATCTTATGTCATATTTCCTGCTTGTATTGGAAAGAGGTTTTCTTACCTTCCTACTTCATTTGCTGAGAGCCAACAGTGTCATCCCCTCAGTCATTTCAGTGTCAGTGACTCTTTTATTACACAGAAGCGCAAGTAATAGCAAAACTGTGCTGATCTGCTTGCTTTCCTTCTATATATTATCTATATTTATAGGCTTATGCTTCTATCTGAATCTATATTTATCTGCTTTATCTGCCTACGGTGCATCTGTTTCTCGTACACACAGACATATATAATACACGTGCATGCACACAAATACACAGACACATATAAACACACATACGGGCATACCCCAGAATATGGGTACTTACAGTAGGCTTCTGTTCAACACCAAGTTTTGCATAAATATAAACATATGCAGTATACAAAATATAAATGAATACACAGGCACAGAGAAAATCATAAGCCATTGCATGAATATGCCTTGCTAGCTTTAGGAAGGTTTATTAATCAGTGGGCTGCCTAGTCAAGAAGATTGTACACAATTAGTTTCCTTTACATTACTCTGCTGTTGTAGCTATGCAAGAAGTAGCAATTTATGCTGTTATTTTGCTCAGTTTTTTCTGTTTAAGCGTGCTTGGCACAGTTGTGAAATCACTGCCATCCTGTTGGGAGATGGATTCCCTATTGGTACCATGAGAGTTTCCCTCAGGCTAGTCATTAAAAAGGAAAGAGTTGGGCCATCACGTGCAAGTTCAGGAGACCAACCCCCAGGGGGAAGGAAGAAAGTACGACCCCAGATCCAGGTCAGTCTGGCAATTTTAAGCCCAAACAATGCCTAGACCTTAAAAATAAACAACATTTTTCCAAATTACCAGAGCATAACTGACAGTGTTCACCTTCACATGAAGAGAAACCAGTATGCCACAGTTACTTCCCTGTATCACCAGAGAGAGGTAGAGGTATTCTGCCCTATTATTTAGATTGGAACTAGGTCCTGCTCAACCTTTCTTCTTGCTGGCTAGGTTTCTGAAGTCTATCAGAATCATCAAAAGAGGTGATGGAACTGAAATACATTCGGGTCTCCTATATCGCGCGCCCGCAGTCTTAAATCGGACTNAGTGCAAGAGGGCCGACTGTATATAACACTAAATGTTTCCTTGATGCCATAATGTCATAAAGTTTCCCTCAGAGCACTTTAAACTGACGATAGTATGTCTGCTGGATGACCATAGTTCAGTCACATCCTACCATCTCAAAGGGGTGTTGAAGGAGGAGTTTTCACAAGGTAAGAGTGACAAAGTCACTGAGGATTTATATCTGTCCCCCCTCATTGCAGAAGCTATGTTTCAGCTTCCCAGTTGTTTGTAAGGCAGTGAAAATAACTGCTAATGTCATATACAACCTCTGGACTCTTCTGAAAGGAGCAGGAATCCCTAAGCCAAAAGCTACTGGATATAGAGGCTAAAGAAATAAGATATAAAGAACTGACTAGGTATCAAGGGCAGCTAAGACAGCCCTACTCATAATGTTTCTGAAAACCTACAAAGCTTCAAACAGGACTAAACAATGAATCTTGGCATTTTACAGGAGTAAAAAACTATATTCAAGTATTAAAAAATATCCGGGTAATAAGTATATTAACTAGTAACACTTAATGGATAAACAAGTTATTAGGATGTATTAAAAAAAATAACAAAGAAGTTCTATAACTCAAAATCAGGTTAAAAAAACCTCAAACCCACCTTAAGATGACTCTGTATCAAGATCATTTTGGATAACTAAACCAGAAATACTACTTTCTAAATTAAAGACTTCTGGGTAATTCCTTCATTCACTTTATCACACTGAAGGACTGATCCTATAGTAATTTTATGCTTATCTGGTATTAGATGGTCCATTTGAAAGGGTTTTCAGAAAGTCTACAGACAAGATGGTTTTTAAATATAACATATATACTTTTCAAATAGATAGATTTCGATGTATCTTCATTTAATTTCATTTTGGTCTTAATATTCCCATTTCTCCATCAGAAACTGCAGTTACTGAACAAAACTCCATTCATGCTTTCCTCCTTGTTAAAGTTATCCCTTACCCCTGATGGCTGACGCAACACTTAAAATTTTAAAAAATGTAATTCCATCCTCTTAACACACTACTCTTTTAACTATTCAGCTCAACTTATATAGTAACAAGGGATCTACTTCACTTGAGAAGTTTGGTCATCTACAAATAAAATTCTAAGGAGGAAAGAGAAAGGATTTATTTAAGGAACTGATAAGGAAAGTTCCTTGGGAGAAGGCTCTTAAAGACAAGGGGGCTCAGGATAGCTGGGAGTACTTCAAGAATGAGATTTTCAAGGCACAGGAGCAGGCTGTCCCGGTGTGTCGTAAGTCAAGCCGGAAAGGTAGACGACCGCCCTGGTTGAGTAAGGAGATCTTGAATGAGCTAAGAGTTAAAAAAAGGATGTATCATCTTTGGAAGGAGGGGAAGGTAACTAGGACTTTGTTTAGGGATGTTGTCAAGACATGCAGAAAAAAAATTAGAGATGCAAAAGCTCGGTTTGAGCTTCAATTGGCTACTAATATACAGGATAACAAGAAAGGCTTTTACAGGTACATTAATGACAAAAAAAGGGACAAGAGCAATCTCCAATCTCTCCTGGATAAGGAGGGNCAAATAGATAGATTTCGATGTATCTTCATTTAATTTCATTTTGGTCTTAATATTCCCATTTCTCAATCAGAAACTGCAGTTACTGAACAAAACTCCATTCATGCTTTCCTCCTTGTTAAAGTTATCCCTTACCCCTGATGGCTGACGCAACACTTAAAATTTTAAAAAATGTAATTCCATCCTCTTAACACACTACTCTTTTAACTATTCAGCTCAACTTATATAGTAACAAGGGATCTACTTCACTTGAGAAGTTTGGTCACCTACAAATAAAATTCTAAGGAGGAAAGAGAAAGGATTTTTGGTTAATTTCTGCATTATCTAAGCATCATCCATTTGGTATGATCCATTATGGAAATACTTACATATTGCTAAAAA
This sequence comes from Pitta sordida, assembly GCA_013390025.1. Lineage (NCBI taxonomy): Eukaryota > Metazoa > Chordata > Aves > Passeriformes > Pittidae > Pitta > Pitta sordida. The sequence goes on along the minus strand of WEKX01018159.1, from coordinate 131,611 downwards.
TGACAGTTTGTGATTACTGTAATGAGCCTACATTTATTTTATCTTTAGCAGTGACCATTTAGCAACAAGTCCATTAATTTTTTTCTCAGCGGGGTATTTTATAGTTTTAGTGTGTTTAAGAGCATTTCTAAATTGAAAAACATTATTTAATTATTCAGGTGGAGGCAGATTGATTACAGAATATAGTTTCTCTTTGAGGGTGCCCTACAATGTACCTTTATACATATAAGAAACTATTCAAGCATTTCTTTGATGCACAAATGTATGAACTCCTACCTCATTTGTTCAGCATTCTTTGAAATTTTGTAGGTAGAACATAAAAGGAATCTGTTTAATGCAAAGTCTCTCCTTTCTTATGACAGAGAGAGTGAATATTACTGGAGTTCAAGAAATGCACCTTTGTATACATTGCACTGAAAATTATAGGCTGGGACAAACAGCTAATACATCTCACATTGCCTGAAGGATCTTAACATCTTATATGCATCTATCCCTCCTTAGGAATCCTTTTATTAGATTTGCTAACTGATATCTAGGATCTTAAACATACTACATTATTACTTGGAGCAGATTTAATAGTACATTAAAAATGAAATTAGTTAAAGCAAACCTTTACTTTCAAATAAATTCCAATATAAAAATTTAAGATCTATCCTTCCCTCAAAAAAAAAAAAAAAAGACCATTGTCATTTTATGCTGATGCAACTGTATGGGCTTATAATGCAATCTTACATTAGTATAACTGTATCCATGCATGAAGTTGATCTAGTATACAGTAATTACTTCAGTAAAAACACCAATTCTTTCAAATACAGCAATTATATTAGTCTAAAATCTATGCACATACTAGGCCTTAGTAGATGTCTGAGACCTTCTAAGACAAAATGCTCAGGATGAGCTGTCCAGTCCAATGGTCAAAATTCCTGATCAATCTCAACAAAGCTGAAACTGCCCCCAATGCATCAGACTTAATAGCAAATAAAAACATGGGTCACACACTAATGTAGAGAATCAGAATTTCAGAGACCAACAATAAGCATTTAAATATTAAAAGAGAATATCTGTCCATTTTATCATCAAACAGTAGTAAGAAATCCTAAAAGAAAATTCTTTCATTGGTGTTCAGTGGGACAAATTCAAAGAATGACATAGGCATTGTAAACCAATCAAGTCTGTTTAGCAGCTCTGCACAGAACAGGTTGGACTCTGATCAGCTACAACTGATCAATGATGCTTCCTAATGAAGTCTTAAGCTGTAGATACCCAAGCACAACTTGTGTCCATCATCCCCTCTTATGCAGTAGAAGATTTCACGTGGCCAACAACACTTGAAATTTGGAAGCAGGGCTTTCTGAACACTATCTCAACTATTTTGCCCATAACTGTAAAAAAGGACTAAAAGTATGACTTAGAAGAGTCAGTGACAGAAACATCAGAGCTGTACTAATGCTGCAGAAATGGCTAGCTTCATGCAATGGAGTTTTTCTTTCTTTTTTCTTTTTTAAAGCACCTCCAAGTAATATAGATGACTTAAGAAGAAAGCACACTCTTGAAACTGTGATATCAACAGATGAATTTTGAAGCATTATAAAGAGACTTCCCAAATGGAAGTGTTCCAGGGCTTCAGCACTGAGTTTGATATATCTTTTCAGAAGCTCCTAGTTCTTTGTAACTCCTAAATAAACTGTTTCTCTGAACACAGAAAATAGGCTTATCGCTCCGTAGAAGACAGCAGAAACAGATTCTTGAGAAAAATAGGAAAATGAAAATTAAAAAATGTTTAACTCTGTAGGTCATCTTGACACAAACAATGAATTACCTTAACAAATAAAATGCTGACAAAAACCTTATTCCTACTGCTGTTAACTTAAATTTCCCACAGAAATGTTGCACGTCATTTGCCTCCCTACACTATGGAAGAAAAGTATCCTACTCCCTGTGATAGTGCTGACAAGTTACTAAGTTTTTTGCACCTAATTATCTCAGGAAGTTATCTTGAAGGCTCAAAGGGAGTTCCAGGAAATACCTGATGCGGGTAAGTAAAGAAGACCATACTTTCCCATGGAAGGACAACAGAGAATTGGCACAAATGAAAATACAATGGATTCCATTTAAATGTGAGGACAAAAAACCCGGTGTTGAGGGTACTCAAACACTGGAACTGTTACTCAGAGAAACTGGAATTCCATTCTCAGACATATTAAAATACTAACTCAACATAGCACTGAGCAACTTGCTCTAGGTAAAGGTGCTTTGAGCTGGAGGATTAGACTAGACCTCAATGGTTCTGTGAATTTAGAAGCTACAACAAAACATACTAAAATATCCTCCTGTGCATGGCTTTATTTGACTTGGTCCTGCTCAGAAATAGGAAGCTTGACTTGAAGCTGTACAGGTTAACAGAATGGATGGCAGAAGTATCAATATGCTTTGATAACACCTTCACTAGCAGCAAAAGGCATATCTTTGTTACGTATTTTGTTTATGATAGCTTCTGGACACTTATAGAGATGCACGTCACCCTAATCTATACACCATCAGACTTCACTATCTCTGTATCACATCTTACTTTAGAAATCAAATCTTAATTCTGTATCTCAACAAAGTCTAAATACCCTTTGATCTATCTGATGTAAATATGTCCAAGAAACAAGGAATGATTGTCTGTACACAGTCAACCAGATGCATTTTTCTCAGCTAATAGATACTTCTGAAAGTTCAACACATGAATTAACAGAACTGACCCAAATGAATTACATCATTAATACTAATATGCAAGCTCTTAGCTACCCTAAATTCAATTTCCAAAAAGTATCATTATTTACTGAAATGAAAGAGTACCATAATTCCTAAAAGTCTTAAGTCATTCCATTATTTCTTTCTATTTTTTACAAACACGAGCAAGAAAGAGACAAAGCAAATGGAGCACAGAAAGTGACAAAGTAATAATTATTCTACTGAAGTTTCAAAACCAGAAAAACATAGACAAATACCAACAACCATCACTAGAAAACTCGTAGCTGGAGAGCCCCAACTGAATGCATATAGAGGTACCTATATTCATAAGAATTAAAACGGGTCAAACATGACAGAGAGATGAAGAGACATTTCTGTTAGTATTTACAAGTGAGATTTTTTTTTAGATGTGGTAATGCTCTACAGCCACTGATTAGAACAAATGCTTCAACAGCACTATAATTTAAAATGAGTTCTATCATTGTTGTCCCATTCTATTTTAGGAAGAATTTGCGTTTGGACTGTCCACCTTTTACTCTCAACTCAGAACATATAGATTTCATCAAAAGCTAGAAGGTCATACTTTCAAGAAGGGTAGTTTTGAAGGTTTAGAAAATCATTAATAAAGGCTTCAAATAAAGCTTATTAGCTATTATAAGCTAATTGATCTTTATAATAACCTATAGATGGATATGTGATGTGCTTATAAAATGTGTAATACTTATGATCCATCTCAAAAATGTTTTTAGAATGCTGATGAATCACATATTATCTTTTATGAATTGTTTATAAAGTATGTAATCAATATATGTGTAGCTGGATAAACAAAGTAAAAAAAACAACTAGCAAGGAGGCTATTTACAGTAGCTGTAAACACACCTAATACTTCATTGTGCAAAGACTTGAGTAATAGTCTTCTGCTTTCACAAGGATTAATCCTTCTCATCCCTCAGCTGGTGATCCAAATCTTATCTCTCCCTTCTGCATAGTACCTGCAGATATCTCAAACATCCAGGAAAACTGAGCAAATCGTACCCATAGTGACATGGTTCATCAACTCCCACAGCATCAGCAGGGAGACATGCGGCTACAGATTTTCAAAACCTTGAAGGAAATTCCACCCAAAGGAACACCAGGGAGTACATATATAGGAGGAATATGTGAATCTCCATAAGGAACTTAATCAGTGAAAGGATTACTACTATGACCAGATGCAAGTGTTATCTGTGTAACAATCATAATACTGACACTATTTCTCCTTTCACCCCTGTGTGGGAGTAAATTATGCATTTTGTTGTTAAATCAGTAAAAAATCCTTTCATATTAGTCAAAAGACCTCACATTTCATTGAAAGCAGCATCTTGTCCTGAATGCCACACCAATGAGAATGTAACAAAATGGGATTGTCTTGTGAGAAGGCAGTGCAGAATCTCTTCTGGTTATAGTAAAGCTTTCACTTCAGTGACACGTACTAAATAGCAGATAACCCAGTTTAAGAAGGATGTTGAGGTGCTTGAGAGGGTCCAGAGAACAGCAATAAGGATGGCGAAAGGACTGGAGAACAAGCCCTATGGGGAGTGGCTATGGGAACTGAGGTTGTTCAGCCTGGAGAAGAGGAGACTCAGAGGTGACCTGATTGCTGTTTCCAACTACCTGAGGGGAGGTTGCAGTCGGGTGGGTGTGAATCTCTTCTCTCAGGCTGATGACACCAGAATGAGAGGACATGGTCTTAAGCTACGCCAGGGGAGGTTTAGACTGAATGTTAGGAAGTGATTTTTCAGAGAGAGTGATCTCTCATTGGAATGGTCTGCCCAGGGAGGTGGTGGAGTCGCCATCCCGGGAAGCGTTTGAGAGAGGACTCGATGAGGAGTTCAGTGACATGGTCTAGATGGTGGGAGGCTTGGATGTATGGAGCGTGGTGCCTGTGGTNTTCACCATCCTCGTTGCCCTTCTCTGGACCCTCTCAAGCAGCTCAACATCCCTCTTAAACTGGGGAGCCCAGAACTGCACAGTACTCATGATGAGGTCTGACCAGTGCCGTGTACAGGGGAAGGACAACCTCCCTGGACCGACTGACCACACTGTTCCTGATGCAGGCCAGGATGCCATTGGCCTTCTTAGCCACCTGGGCACACTGCTGGCTCATATTGAGTTTCCTGTTGATCAGTACACCTAAGTCTTTCTCCACTTCACTAGTCTCGAGCCACTCTTCCCCCAGCCGATAGCGGTGCATGGGGTTGTTATGGCCGAAGTGAAGAACCTGGCACTTAGTCTTGTTAAATCTCATACTGTTGGAGCCTGCCCATCTCTCCAGCCTGTCAAGGTCCCTCTGGAGGGCCTTCCTACCCTCTGGCAGATAAACAACCCAGAATAACCGTATCACAGTATTAGCAAGGTTGGAAGAGACCTTGGAGATCATCAAGTCCAACCTGTAACCAAACACCAACCCATTGTCTAAACCATGGCACTAATTGCCTCATCCAGCCTACTCTTAAACATATAATACTCTTAAATACGTATTACGTATTACTTATTGAAAAATACAAAAAATTAGTCGACAATTGCTGTATTTGCAATTTTACCCTCATTGACACTAGAGTTTAACTTTAGCAATGACATTCCTCATTCACGTTTCTGCAGAATCATAGCTCTGCTTTAACAAAAATATCGTATGTATTGTCTGTTTTCAGTAGAAAGTATCAAGATTATCATGCTCTAAGAAAGAGTCTTTATTTGTAGTTCTATGAAGAGATTGTCCATTTTTTAGTACTTATCTGCCCTAATTCTATTATTTTAGGCAGCTAAGTGAACTTTAATATCTGAAATTCAAGCCCAGCTTCCTATCTAACACCACTGATGGAACCAGTATGCTTCTACAGGTTTTTCCAGAAGCACAACTACAAAGCAGTGTTCTGGTTATGACCAAGAAAATACAGATAACATATTGGTTTGGGAAACACTGTCAGGTGAATACAGTTATACCCCGTCCTTCACGAGGAAAGGGACAGGCCAAGGCCGTCACGAAACACTAAACTCGCAAAGAACTGCAGGTCGTTAATATGCATGCAGGCCATGCCCATTGCTCCACCTCCCTGGCACTCTGAAGCGCTGCGGACAATTTTCTGCTCCTTCCCGTGGTCTTTCTCGGCACAGGCGAGCAAAGGGAACCATTTCTGACCGGCTGCTGTGACCATGTGTGCTCACAGCCCAAACCCCGCGCTGCTCCCCCCCCCTAGACCCCGGCCCGGCCCCGGTGCTCACGCCAGCCCCAGGGGCCCTGTGCCAGCCCATGCGTGCTCACCCTGCCTCCGTGGTGGGGAAGGGGTGTCCCTGAGCTCTGGTCGGCATTCTTGGAGCCTGGAAAAACCTTAACTTTGCAACACTCTGTGCACTTATNCAGGCAGCTGAGCTCACGGACCGCTGAATCATAATTGCAAAAAATTTGCTTCGCAAATGGGCGGGGTCATAATGGAGAGGTTGAGATGCAGTGAGGATTCACTGTACATTGCTCCACATCAGCTCTGGCCGTGTTGGAGTAGCACATCAGAAACAAATTATAGTTCTGATGGGAGGGTAAGTGAATATAGGAACATATTACACTGAGTACAGGAAAAATCTAAGGGCATCACAGAAAAGCTGGAGAGAGTGATTACGTAGACTCATGGGGATACCAGCAATTATGAAAAGACATTGCCAGCCACAACTGAAAAGCAAAGAACAAAGCCAACAGTATGGTATTAATCACATGCCCTGCCCGCATACGATGCCAGACTATTCAAAGCACAGAATGTTCTTTATTCACCTCACCTTATATTGCCTGAATGAACTTAGCATTTATGAAAATGAGAGATTAAAAACATTGATATCAACTAACCTTTGGGCCAAATCCTACTTATCTTATTGATGCAAGTAGGTCCACTGATTTTAATGGATGTAATTACTATTGACTTTAACAGAGCTCCTCATGGAGTCAGGAGAGCAGGATGTGGCTCACTGCATAACCAAGCTTCCCTTACCACCATGAATGGTGCCAGCTCATCAATTCTGAAGCAACGTGCCCGCTTTTCTGGTAATGGGTCCCTTGAGCAGAAACAACTGTACACACTGAATGCTTTGATACTTTTCATGTGAGCATAGCAAGAACTTGGCTGAAATGACCTATTTCGCCCTTACTCCCTTCTTCTAAAACAACAGACAGGACCCTCTGACACCTGGAACTTCATAGCAGGGTTTTATTATTCATTCCTCCAATTTCTTATGGATGAAACCTCTCTGTGGGGGTGGAATGGCACTTCTGCAAAGACTGCTTATTCTCTGATGATTATTGTGTATTTGAAAAGGAGAGTACAAACCAAACTGATTTACAGTCAGTCTCTTGGGAACAGGAATAGATTGTTTCCAGTCCCTTTAAAGATTATACTCACAGAACCACACAGAATATTGTGAGTTGGAAGGGACCCACAAGGATCATCAAATCCAACTCCTCATCCCATTCTCCCTACTTTCAGACTCAAATGCAGAGTCCCATTTATGACCACATTGATTTTCCTCTGCAGTACCCCTTAGGATCATGACAGAATGGAGGAAATTTGAGGGACAAAAAGACAGAATGCCACAAACAACATGAATGATAAAAAAAAAGAAAAAGGAGTGACCTCGGGTTTTGACAGTTTAGGAGTGACACTAAGGGTGTTGTCTTTTAGGGGCTTAGTCCTCGTTCTTCAGTCATACTGCTCCAATGCCACAGAGCTGGGGCTATTAAATGTGTAAGACGGCATGCCACATAAGAAGGCAGAAGCCTGGAACTCTTTTGTCAAAGACTTGAAGAGGCGGAAAACCAGTGTTTTATGGCAGTTAAACCCACTGGAATATAAGCCAAGAACATCTGTCTTCAGTGCCAGCTTTCCACAATCCACTTCCTGGGGCATATTCTGAATGGCTATTCATGGTCGGCACCAATTCTAATATCTTTCTTATTTCATTATAAAATTTAAGTTATCACCATCAATCTTAAATTCCTTTGTGGGAAGCTGAGATAAGAACCAGTCTGAAGATGTTCCGCTGCACTGGTTCTTACTCATCTTACTGAGAGGTTATTCATTGCCCTCTGAAATTCCTCACTGGCTCCGGAATGTAGTTACAGATTCAAAGCTGACACAGATCTATGTATTTAAGGACACAGAGTCCAGATACTTTAAGAAAAAAGTGATCTTTTCTTGCAGAGCAAATCTTTGCATGTAGGACATTACGAAATTCTTCCTTTATAGAAATAATACAACTAGGCTTAGGTCCTGTTATGCGAACATTTTTAAAACGATTATTATCTCAAGCACACAGAATAATGGCTAATATTTCAGATTTTAAAATACAGTGGAGCCTCAATTATCCAAATTCAGTGAACCCAGACAAGGTTTTGCCCCTTGTCATTTATTAATTAAATGGTAAATTGCCTCCATTACTAATTATTTCTACAGATCCATGAGCATGCAGGGCATCTTGGTAACTGGTAAACGCGATTATCAAGCTCTATTCAGTGTTCTTCACATGTTCTTCAGATAATTGAGATTCTGATGTACTCTGGAAACCATTTAAAGTATTTTTTACAATGTATTACTGAGAGGGCTTCCAGGACTTGTGGGTCCTCCAGGGTAGAGGCATCCCCAAGATTGTAGGGAGGCAGTACTCTTGACAAGCCAAAAGAGAGGAAAGTGTGTCAGCCCATACGTAACACAAAAGCAAAACTATTTCGTGAGTTCAGTTTGACAAATTTCTAATCCCAGCAGTATATTAGGTTGAATAACTGACACTATTTGAATATGATGCTAGGTATTACATTAAAATTTGCTCTTTTTTGAGTCTTTTCTTTATTTAAGGGAAGTTTAGCTAAAGAATCCTTTAGATCAGAGGGATTCCACAAATGAGAAATGGTTCTAACTAGAGAAGAAATGGAGCAGACTTAGAAATACTATCTGATAGATTTTAAGGGTAGAATTAGAGAATTGCACACAGGTCAGGATGATGAACCATCTATGGGTGAAACTATGAGAACTCTGTCAAAACAACATAAATTGATAAAAATCAGGTACCAAAACCAGTAAAGAACTGCCTCAACAGACAAAACAAGTCTATTGTCACTGAGCAGAATATCTAGTCAGCCAGGGTAAATGCATAAGCACTTCAACACAAAACTCAAGAATTAAGAAGAGTGCAACATCTATTAAAAAACCCCAAACAAACAACAAACAACCGAAATCCAAATAACTTATATAAGACACAAGTTCATCAGCTGGAGAATCAAAGAGTCACAAAATATTCTGAGTTGGAAGGGACCCACAAAGATCATCGAGTCCAACTCTTAAACAGCACCACTGCCTCCCTGGCAGCAATCAAACCCCTGATCTCCCGTGTGAGAGGCGGGGACACTCACCACTGTACTAAAGTGAATTTTAAAAGAAGTTGCTGTATGTTGCAATACTAGGGTGTACTAATAATCAGAGCAGAATGCACAGGTGAAGGATTATTGGTGTGAGCTAAAACATATATAAATAAGAGGAATAAGTGAAAGTTAAGAAGTACCAAAAATCTCCATGGGTTTTAATTCTAGGCCAAAAAAGAAAGAGAATGGTGTTAGAACCATACTCTGCATACCAGCCTACTAAAATACTGATAGTGACTATGAAAAGCAAAGTGGAAGACATCAGAGGTAGAAAACCTATGAAAGAAAGAGCAACTTTGCTTTAGTGCTAAGATCACTAAACTGACTTTAATATGTTTGTATTAAAGAACCACTTCATAATAATGAATATAACGCATCCAAATTCAGTACTCTATAGAATAACAACAAAATCCTCTACAGCATTATATAATTTCAGAAAGAAAATTCGACTTAAAATAAGGAGCAGAGAAAAAGTAAATGTAAAAGAAGCAGCTAAGTGTCAAATGTTTTAAGATGCTACTGTTAAAAGATAAGTTATCAGTGATCCACTTCTCTTACAAGTAACAGCAAAGCCTTACCTTAGAATAGATGTAATAATCTTGACCCTGGTTTTCTCCCTCAATCATTTTGAGGAACATCTCAGTAGTTTGTTGGGCAGACACAGCAAATTACAGCCTGAGGCACTAAAGAGATCCCTAAACAGTTCTGATTTACCTGAACATACAAGGTTGTACACTGTCATAATTCGGTTGCCATTTAAGACGAAAATCCTCTGGAAGAATATTCTGAGTTGGAAGGGACCCACAAGGATCATTGAGTCCAACTCTTAAACGGCACCACTGCCTCCCTGGCAGGAATCAAAGCTTCAGGAAGGTCAAGTCCAGGAAAATGTAAAATGGAAAGACTAAATGGTTCCCATTTAACACTTATAAAGGAAATTGTTATAAAAAAACTCAGTCATGAAAGAGCTTAACTAATAACTCTTGCACAACAAAAGAACAGAAAGTGATTTACTGGCAATAGTAAAAAAAAAAGCTTTAGGAAGATCCACATAGATCACTTGGTCTATAGTCTATACCATAGAAACTGGTAGAAATTACAATAAATAATAACAGACACTTGAGTAGATAAAAGAGGGAAGATACAATATGAATTTTGGCAGAGAGAAATTTTGATTCACAAATCAACAGAGTTGTCTGAATGAGTTAATGGGCATACGTGTAAAAGATTCAAGTAGTACTAGTTGCTAAAAAATAAAAAAGATGACAATTCTCAGCAAAAGAAAGTTATCATGACAAAAAAGAAGAGATACTAAATATTCATACAATAAAATAGGATTTAATTTAGCTATTACTACAGAGGAAAGGCAGCATGCAATCCTTGTGGATATATCTGTGAAAGCACCAGCTCAATACTCAGTGTTGACCATAAAGGAGGAAAAAAAAAAATCTTAAAAAACCCTCCTGGGAATTATTAAAAGAGAACTTGAAAATAAAACCAAAATCATAGTGATATCCTTCTAATAAAATCCATACTAGATGCACAAACCGAATTACTATATGTATGTTTCAAGTCTAAATACAAAACAGGATATAGTGAGAAAGAAGAAGAAAGGGGCACAAATATGTTCAAAGCACAGAATAACTTCTGTGCAAGGACAGATTAAAGAGAGCTGGGTTCTTTGCCCTGCAAAATAAATGACTGAGAGAAATATAAAGGAGCTTCATAAAATCATAACAAACAAGGACAAGGTGAACTGTTCATAATTGCTCCCTATTTCTCATTACACATTTTTAGAAAGCATCCAAAGAAGTTATCAAGCACCAGGTTTAAAGCAAACAAAAGGAAGTATGTTTTCACACAGTACATAATTAAATCATGGAATTCACTGGCACAGGATGCTTTCGATGCCAAAAGCAAAAATGGTTTCAAAAAGCAATTGGACAAAATCAAAAGATAAAGCTTAGGCTTTAACAGCCCTTTCTATCATGACTCTTAAACACAATGATGCAAAAGCAGAAAATACTACTCCACACTAAGAATTGGAAAGGTTCATCTGCACATTTCTGAAGAGCAGAATGAACCTATCTGACGTGTATCAGACAGCAGCTAAACTTCAACATAGCTAACACATAGATCACAGGGATTCCAGCTTTAAAATTAGTTTGGCACTGGTTAGACCACATCTTGAGTACTGTGTTCAGTTCTGGGCTCCTCCATTCAAGACGGATGTTGAGANGTGATTCTGTGAGTTTATGGAGCACATGGATTATGGCTGCAACTGACGACTTACTACTGCACTTTCAACTTACTGGATGTTGATTAATATCCTTCCCCAGGTACAACCATAGTTTAAGTGTATGTTAAGGACAAGGAGTTAAGAACGAAACAGAAATGTTCAGAGAACAAGGTATTCTTTCATGAGACTTGTGCTACATAAACAGAACAGGTTTTCCTAACTAAGATTCCAACAGCCACCTTTGGTTCGAACGGGTGTTCAACATTCACACTATGGAGTGATTTCTGTGGGAGCTGCACTTAATCTATTGGGCATGTTACACTCAAAACTGCCTTTTAAGACTCAATAAAAACATTCAGGTCACAGAGCAAAGCACACCAAAGTATGAATATACCAAAATGAAGTCTGTCACAACAGCTGTAGTGTTACAATACAATCTTCCATGTTATGATTGTATATTTTGTGTTCTGCATAATGGATAGCATCCAGGAAATGAGACAAATTCAAATATTCTTTTTTATCCTCTCTGTTCAGTGTGTGGCCCCAAGCCTTGTTTACTGAGTGGCATCCAAGTCTTGCATGAAATAAGATGGTTTTTTGTTTCTGGATTTTCGGTGATACTCATCAATATAGCATCTGAATATCTCAACAATCTTGGTGAATGTACCCTCAGATGTCTGCAATTGTTTTAATTCCTCATTGATGAAGATTAAGAGAGAAATTATGTGAATTTTTTGTGGCCACACAGGAAGTCTGTATCAGAGACAGGAAGACAATTTAGATCTGTTCATTATAAGGGGTGTTGAGTATCTTCTGAACTTATCTTACAGCAGGAACACTCCAAGAATTCATGCTCTTCCAACAGATCTGCAGTTCATCTGCAGCATAAACCTCTCCAACAGGGGTAGGATACCATGGACAGGGACCTCATTCCTAACACACTATCTGTCTAATCCTGTGAATTGGGAAAAATATCTCAAATGATTCATTGCTGCAAGATTTGCAGAACCCTTGGAGATACTCAAATCATCAGCACAATGAGGAACAAAGTTACGACATTCTGTTGTTTACCATCTGACACAGGAATTTCCCCTTCAGATTTGCAGTCTCTAGGATTCTTGATAACATGAGGTGTTTTAAATTGTATTTTTCACAAAGTCTCAAGCAGGGGCAAAGGCATGGATGTAAGAAATCAACTGACACATGGTTTCTGTAATGTTAAAGATTGCAATCTATAGTTGTGGTGCAGTTTGTGACTATGAATTACAACTTCATGAAACACTCTTTATACACACTGCACTGGTGATCTAAGAGCATAAAAACGCATTAAAAATAGCTTCATGTACTGCCACCTTAAAGGTCTGTCTCATACCTACCACATCCAAGAAACAGAATAAAGCTCAGTGCCTTTTCTTCTCTTGTGCTTACATACTGCAGCGTTTGTGGTCTGCAAGATCACACACTGTAGGAACAACTTTCAGATCTCTGTGACAATAGGGTGAGTTGAGGACAGACTGGCAATCTTTGGAGATGAATTTCCTGCCCTTTGTGGGTTTCAGTCAGACTCTTAGCATTATTTGAACTTTTGTGGTTTAATTTTCTTTGTTGCTGGTTTAAGTCTAATGGCAGAAAACAGGAGACAAAACAACATCCCTCTGGAGGCAGTGAATCTCAGGATCTGAAGAGTAAATGGCCACGTTTTCTCCTTCTGGCATTTTAAGATACATCAGCAAACAAGGAAAGGACACAGTAGATCTGTAGAATAGTACAGGGACATAGAGTTTCTTATTCTGGTAAAGATACCAAAAGACTTAGGATCTGCTGATGTTTTATGGTGTTCTGAACTAACTTCTTCCCATTAGCATACAATCACAACTACCAGCTCACAAACTGCTCACTACCATTATCTTGTTAAGGCCTGAAAAAGAAATGTGGTGGAAGAAAGGCTATTGCAGGAAGCAGTCCTGCAGCTGCAATAGGAGTCAAATAAAACATGTAGAATGAAAGCATCTGCCTGCCTGAGAAACAGATCTGTTTCATTCAACTATCATGGTTTATGGTTTTGTACATGTTATTCAGAGAACAGGAGATCATAATTACTCAGGGAGCAATGGAAGTCCTTGGAAAAGACAGCCTAACAAGTCCTGTCTCATGTTCTTAATTTCTTGAATTTCTAGAAGTACGGTAGCCTACCCTTTTCTCTCTGTACTTCTACCATCTGTGGTCCAAATCTACTACCTTCAGGATAAAAAAGTAATGAAAAAGATATTTTCTGACAATGTGCAAGCCTAGCTCGGCAAGGATATTTTTCCACAGCCACTGGTGGCTTGAATCAAGTGACCTTTTCAAATAGTAATGGTAAACTTTGGATGCAAAGATGAGATCAAGAACTATCCCTTAGTAACCATAGTTAATAAATTGTTAATGGATGTCATATCTGTTTGTTATGTTGTCTCTTCACAGACACAAAGAACATTATGAAATAATATTTACCATGTATATGCAGGGATCTTCCCTTTACATGTTTGAAGAAGAGCCATAAAATAACTCTATAGTAGAAATAAATAAGCTACTAAAACAAATAACAAATTACTTCTCAAAGGGGGAAAAGTGTCAGTTATGCGATTACAGTTACTAACTACTGCCAGGCTTTTTCTCAGATTCTAGAGAACATCAGCATGAGTGAGTTTAATTTAGGTCCATCTTGACTAACATATGTGGAAGGGAGCACTTTTGATTCTTCATTCCTTCATTCTCTTGGGTGTCACAGCTTCCTATCCTTTGCTTCTTTTTATAGTCGTCTCTCACCATGTATTTCAGGAAAAGAAAAATCTAAATACAGATCACAGCCTGTTCCATTATGTGCCCTTCCTCTTCTTCTCCTCCTCCTTTCTTGCATTTGTGCAGTGTTGTGGCACCTATTAACTACCCGTGTTTTCAGAATGACATTATACAAGGTGCAGGATGTACCACTGTGCCCTAAAAATATCAACAACTGCATTAGTCTCACAATAATTAATGGCAGGCATTATGCAAATGACAACTTTTTCACTGCAAAATAATGACATTTCTTCATTTTGAGCAGAGTTATGCAAAACAATGAATTGAAGATGATAAATCACACAAGAGAATTAAGAAAGCCATAACGTTCCTGCCCAGGCAGGCAGAAAGACAGACAGACCAACAATTTAGAACACATTGTTTGTTCTCAAACTGCTATTAAGAAATAAATAAAAGCATAGCCAGTCGGTCATTAGAACGTATGTATAATTTAGTTTCCCTCCTTTAGGCAACTGTGCATAAGGGGACGTTAAATTCTAGCAATCAAATTATTACAAGTCAAAAGCAAATTTTTTTTTATTAACCTTAATAAGTCATTCACACAGAGACTACAGTCATCAGGCAAATAAAATGTATCACATGTCATTCTCCTACACATTAACTAATTTCTTATGCAAACATCACAATGTATAGCAATTACCACTGCTCAAAAAAGCCCCAAAGTCAGTTTCAATTTATTTTATTGCTTTTGTACATGGCCATTTCCGGTAAAGCTTTATTTTCTGTCCCCATTTTTTTAGGTGCAAAAGAAAACGAATACAAGTAACAAGATGCTACTTCTCTGAAATGTTGCTACAGCTTTTCCTTACTGTGAATACTGTTGGGAAAAGCGCCATTGGCAAGATTCTCTTGTGAGCTTCAAATAGCTCCTCAACGGTAAAAAACTAGCACTGACCAGTCATGAGCACCCTCCCCTCCCCCATCTCCTCTACGTGCTTCCCACCTCCCGAAAGATCAGTCCCTGCCCAGTCCTATCAGCGGCTCCTGCAGGGAGCCTGGCGCAGGACGGTCTGTGATCTCCCCAGAGCCACCATTCCAACACTGTTCCCTGAGGAACAGGCTTCCCCGTGACAGTGGGACTGGAGGGTAGCTTTGAACTCCCCTATGTACAACACTCCTCCACTGTTCCTTACAGTGTCTCCTGCTGGAACGGAAGTACGTATCTCTAAGCTTTTTATAGACAGCACTACTGGATCGTTCTTTTTAGTGATTCCTGCTGGGAGAGTCTGATGTATCAAAGAGTTACAGCAATTAAAGCTGGAAAGACCTATGGTATTTAATCATTTAGTCCATCCTCCCATCTGAACTGGGGCTTTCCTTACACTACTTCTTCGTATGCTCTCTCTAGTCTAACTTTAGAGAGTGCCAAATAACTGGGCTCCCATCTCTTCCCCGGGGAGATTACTCCACAGTGGTATGTCATGAGACTGGAAATTTCCCAAGGTATTTGCTGTACTTTTACTTCTTTATGTTTAGTTTTATTCAGAAGGCATTAGTTTTCAGAGTCCCAATACTGCCATAAGATTTCTGTTAGTAGAGACTGAAACTGCAACAGACTTCCTCATATCCATAGCTCAACGTGACGTTTAACAACACTGTCCACCGAAAAAAACCCTAGATTTGCAGTACCTAATGCTCTCCAAAACAAGTTTTTATTCTCCACAGGGACTGCTGACAAGGACTGTTATGAAAAGGGATCCAGGAAAGGACCTCTGGAACCAATGTTGTATTGTCTCCCTTGTAGCCACATCTGCCTCTCCCCTCAGGAAGCACTGGTGGCACTTCCCAGCACACATAAAGCAGAGTACCAGTAAGGGCTACATATTACCCATGAGGAGGTTAAATTACATAGCTCCTGTGAAGCATAGTGAGGGGGTCTGGAAAACCCACAATTCATGCATCACAGAAGAGTCAATTCCAGTTTATGGGAATCTATAGGAAGATCAAATGCCACTTTTTTTTTTCTCCCAAAATATTAGTATCCTTGCGTATACCAAAGACAACTGAGTAAGTCATTGACACAGACACACAAAGAACTCAAGAAAGGGAACAGTTGTGCTGGAAATACCTGGTGTCTCTGATAGCAAAGCAGTAGCAGTTGACCACACCCTTCCCACTACCTATTTCAGGACTTTTAAATTCAGCGTACTTCACCTCCCCCTTGGAACACTGAAAAAAATTCTTCACCTCCAGCCTCTCATCCGGAAGTTAATAACATTTTTGCAGCTCTCCTTAAATAAAATCCAGCCCATCCTGGATCAATAAGACTGATGCCTATTTCCCTAATGGCAGCCGATTGCCATTTGCTATTCAAATCAGACTAGATAAATTACAGTACATGCCAAGGAACAGGCCAGTGAATTAAGACAGGCCTCCTGAGGACCAGCGATATTATTAATCTTTTAAGACACTATCATATT
The DNA here is from genome assembly GCA_013390025.1 of Pitta sordida. Classification (NCBI taxonomy): domain Eukaryota; kingdom Metazoa; phylum Chordata; class Aves; order Passeriformes; family Pittidae; genus Pitta; species Pitta sordida. The sequence continues at coordinate 114,939 of WEKX01018159.1, read as the reverse complement.
TCTTCTTGACAGTGTGCGTAGACTCTCAGACATGCTGCACCCAGATTGAAATATCAGCTGCTGCAAAAAATCAATAGCGTTAGAAACACAATAATTTTCTGTCTGCAGGGCCCCCAATAAACCACACTTGCATTTCTCCTCCTTTCAACATCTATGCTCCAAATGTATCTGTTTTAAAATCCAGGCCTCAATTCTGAATAGCCACTGTGGTGGGCAAAGTTGTTTTGCTGTCATCCTTTGCCACAGAAGCCACATCTGTGATTCTCGATAAGGTTGTGGTTCTCAGAGACAGCATAAGGTACATAAGGGTCAGGCCCTCACCTAGTATATTCTCCCCTTCTCCCCACACCCTCCTGCCGCTCAGCCTCTTGTTTTCTCACTGAAGGCTTATAAAGACAGTTATTCCGAGAGCTCATGCTATCCCTAAGAAAAATGAAAACAGGGACCTTGGAAGTGAACTGACAAAGAGAGACAGTACATGACAAGAAAGCAAAAAAAGCTTAAGGGATTTCTCTTCAAACTGGAAACAGAAAGGGTCAATTCAAAAAATTTTGATCTCTTTAGACCTGTGGATGAATTCGGAAGAAGCTGACAGTAACGTAAGCTGCCCCCTGGTTTCTCAACTACTCTTTGTGCTGAAGGGGAGAAAGAATCCATAACTGATAACTATTCCAAAAAAGGTATTTTATGATTTGTGAGAGCAGAGGGTGTAGGGGAAAATGTGTAGCTTAATGGATTTGCAACAACGTATTAAAATGAGGTTTCTCATCACCCTTGACATGATATAGTTTAACTGTGTGAAAAAAAGCAATTCTAGAACACAACAAAATCAGAAGTCTCCACACAATTCTAAGCATGAGATTATGCTGCATATAACTGGGTAAGAAAAACATCTAAAGAAATGGAGCAGAGTGGATAAATCAACTTCAGGCTGGAGAAGTTGCTATTCAAGATTGCCAGATTTCTGGAATGCCAGGTCAACAGTGATCAGAAAGAGCTGATGAATGTCCCAGTAGGTTCAGAGGAGTGAAGCGATGAAATCATTCAAGTTACATCACAATTAGCAGTTGCCTTCTGCCCTTAAAACATTGCTAGCAGCATTGGCAGAGTGGGAAACCAAAGATATTAACTCTCTTTTGACTCTTGCAGAATCTTGAGAGCTTCAATTCAGCCTCCATTTAAAAAGTGGAGTAAGCATAACCACACATAATAAAAACATCATTCTGTCTTCTGATAAATGCCAAGGTGACCTAGCTGATGGACACATATCAGCAAATGGGCTCATTAGAAAATGGATGAGCAGCCACCTTGTGCAGCCAGGGCGTGTTCCACCTTCCCTATGTTGAGCAGAAGACGACGACTTCGGTCCCCTCCTTCCTTCGGTTTCTCAGTATAACACTTCTCTCTGGTGCACAAAGAGACTTTCTTAGACAAAAAGAGGCTTGTTGCTAAGGAGTGGGTAATTTTGATTAAGGCTGGCCAGTGGATAAGAATTTTGTTTTCTACATGGAACAGAAATAATAGGTCTCAAACATTATAAAAAAATCAACTGGTCAAATATCCTCTGATATAAACCCCACAGGTTTTCAATCTATGTCATCAGAAGTGATCAAAAAGTTCTCTTCATCAAAGTCCTTATGCTAAAGAGAAAATGGAGTGATATGATGAAATGACACCTTGCCAGCAGTGCCTCACCATGAGCCAATTTTCCTGGAGCAGAGGAGGTTCAGTGGAGACACCTCCACACTCTCTACAGCTACCTGAAAGGAGGTTGTAGCAAGGTGGAGGTTGACATTCTCTTCCAGGAAACTAGTGACAAGAGAAGAGGAAATGGCCTCATGTTGTGCCAAGGGAGGTTAAGCCTGGATATCTGGAAGTATTTCTTTACTTAAAGAGTGGCTAAGCACTGGAAGGGGCTGCCCAATGAAGTGATAGATTCACCATCCCTGGAAATGTTCAAGAAACAACTAGATACAGCACTTAGCTCATGTGATGGTGTTTGATCAAAGGTTGGACTTGATGATCTTCTATAATTTCCAATGAGAAAATCACTTACTTCCCAGAAATTCACACATCTGAGGATCAAACTTAAGATTCACCTCTTCCTCTTGATTCTCCATGAGTTGGATTTGATTCACACATTTGAACAGAACTGTTCCCAGTATATACGAGTCTCACTCTACTTCCAATAGAGTTTGCTTATGCCATGTGGGACCTAGGAACATATTGATAACACTTTATACTACTTGTAAAAATGTCACTGTGAGCATGAGCATGTGGAGCTCAGTCTAAACTGTGGAGCTAATATGAGCATTGGTAGAAAACTGTGTGTGAGCAAGCAGTACCTGGGCTAATACTGAACGACCAGCACAGAAAACATCACGAGTGATGAAGGATGGGATTTGAGTCTGCCACTTTTCCTCTCCAATCCTCAAATCACTCCACTGCTTTCTTCTCCTCTAGTCTCCTCCTATCTGTTCTATGTTCTCTAACTGTAGATAATTTCTGCTTTTATTTTACACAACAAAACCATTAATTAATACAGCACTAGGGCTAACAGCAGGATAAGTTTTTAGAAGATGCTGTGGCATCTATTCTAAGACAATGGACCTACAAATATCACTGAATGATAAAAAGAAGAGAAACTCATTTCTCCAGTGTAGGTAAGAGGCTAAAATAATCTATTCAGCCCTGAACATTTTCAGTAGGGTCTTCTGACAAGTTGGGTCTACCTATGTCAGTCCAAATATTTTTGGTGGTAGTCTTGAGCTTCCTCAAAAGCTGTGCGACATCTATGCAGAAAGACCTGAAGTTGTAACTGGGCTGTGGTACAGCATCATACACACAAAACTTCACACATCAAAGTATATGAAAGCCATCACAATCAGAATGCCTCATCTTTTTGTTTGTAAACATACCAAACACCTGAATATGAACTAAGGTCTTAAGAAAGATGGGAATTTCACATCACTGAACCTTGTAACAAGGCTTTACAACCCTAAACCTGTACGCCACCTGCATGTATCCTTTTCCTGTTATAAATGAACACATTTTATTCCAATCAATATAGACTAGTATCTTCTTTTGGCTTTAGATGCTTTTATGGGCTACCTCATGCCCCCAATTATCCTCACATTTGGAGAAGAAATCCTTTCTGTAGAAACTGGCCATACAACTACTCATGTTCCCCAAATATGTATTTTTGTCCTGAGAAGCAAGATCATCAGCGCAGCAGACTGGTCTTAGCAAAGCCATGTAACTAGATGGACTCCTTCATGTTGAAAAATACTCCTGGGATTTAAAAGAAGTTGTGCATATCTTTCTTTCTGACATTCTTATTTCTAAAGTAAAGGATTAGATTGAGGGTAAAAGTACTGCTCAAATAAAGCATTAGGGCCATTGCTGCCGGTCAAAGCTGGTTCAGAGGAGATTTTCTAGACAGCCTTTTCCAGCTAGATCCTGCTGGAACTGAGTCTGCAGACTGTAATGTTTAAATACCATTCAGAAGTTAAAACAGTAGTGACAAACCCAGTTAGGTTTAAAGCTAGATTTCAATTGCAAAACACTCTGCATGCCATCCCTGCTGACAGGCAATGCTAGGCATTGCTGTCAGCTACTGGGTACAAAAGGAAGAGGAAGAAAGTAAATGTATTGCAAGTTTAAGGCACAGACACGTACTAGTGCTGTCTGATATTCTTCCTCATCCCCAGTCTCTGCCCCAAGACTGCTCTAATTTTGCAGTACAGAGAACTGGTCTGTGCATAGAGATCTGCCCACAGGCTACAGCTTCAAGACACCCAGAGAGCATTCATCTTACCCTGTGCTTGGCCTCTTCAGTCATAGGTGTTGAACAAACCCATTCTTTGAGGAGGAAGCAGCACAGGGATTACTGTCAAACTGTGGCTGCTATTCATGATAGTCTACCGGCTCATACTACAAAAACAAATAGATAGAGATGGAAATTGCAAGTACTTTTAGGGAAGAGAAGCTGAGAGAAGAGCGACAGTGTAAGATTTCCATAATAGAAGAGTGGAACAGAGTCAAAACGGCAACTCGGATGGTTTGAGCTGACTGGCTTTATCATGTAAGTAGAAAAGGAGTATCTGTCTGTAAGCAGCCAAAAGATATAAAAGATGTAAAGAAAAAAGTAAATGATAAGCAAGTAAGATGAGTTAAATGAGGGGGAAGAAAACCTAAGCTCTGAAAAGATGCCACCAAATCCAGCCACACTTAACCCAACCAGGGGTTGGAAGTGCCCTCCACTAAAATATGCATCTAGATGAAAACTGTTTCTTTTTCTGGTCATTTGCATACCTGTCTAGCAATAACTTGAGAGCAAGCCATTTTGAGGACTTTGTCAGCTATTCTTTTTTCCATGCTTCTACCACAACTTCTCTGCCATGGTCAGAAAAATAGTCAAACAAAACACCTTCTCACCCCTTGTTAATGATTCAGTTCTGCTGAGGTCAGAGGTGAGAGGAAGTCACCAGTAGTCATTCGGCTCTGTGAAACAAGTCTGGAAAAGGTAATTAACTTTTCCAGAATAATACTCTCCATAGAACGTTCAAAAGAAAGTGCTGCTGCCGCTCCCTAGTTGCACCCTTAATAAAGGAGTCTGGGGGGAAGGCCTGACATCAAGAGATCAGGAGCATCCTATATTGTCCCTTTGCTTTCAGTGGCAGTTGAGGCAATGAGCTCCCACACACTGCTGCAGGAAGTGAGCCATACACCTGTGCAAGACATGTTAAATAACGCGTTTCAGTAAGTCATGGCCTCTTTGTCTGAAGAAACACTCCCTCCAAATCGTGGCTAATATCTGCTAAGGGGGGTGGGAGGAAACAGCTCACACTGTGGCAGCCCTGCTGCCTCTCTCACATGAGTAAAAATATGATTTCTCACACTCACACGACTCAATGCCTGCACTGGAACCTCTGGTGGAGACACTCCCAGATCAGTTACAGGTTTTAATTATGAAATGACAGTACCAATGGCTGGCTTAGCTTGAACCAGCATGTGTCACTGAAGCCGATGGGAAATATGTAAGAAAGAGACCCAGTTTAATTAGCCTGAATATTTTACATTGCTTATTTTCTACCAGAAAACCATCCCACATCTTGATTTGTCACCTGCCACAGGTTGCTGTTCTATCCACCATGATCTCTCCTTGACTCTTTGTGTCATAAAAGACCAATGGTAAAAATGACAGACAGATGCAAACAAGATTTTGGTAATTACAGTACTGTGGCTGGTGGTTGTTTGAACATCATTTTATTTCTTCCAATCAAACAAGTCCTTGGACTTCACAGACCTAGAGCTTCAGTCAGGGGTGAAGCTGATTATATTATGACATTACAGTGCAGACTGGCAGATCAGACAAAGTGGATTTCACTCAGTAATTAAACTACAGTATCCTTCGTCTAAAGTCCAGGACAGGATTAATCGAAAGGTAGCTCTTTATCATTGCGATTAGTGCTGGGATTTGAAGAGTGAGTCCACAGATTTCTGATGTGAAAGCTCCTCCTGGGTACCAGCTTATTGGAGGCTGCACATCTGTCTGACATGTAAAAATAGCATGAGGTCAAGATGTATTTGCCAAGTCATAGAGATTCCTTGATCTTATTTTTAGCTGAAGGAAATTCATATTGATTTAAATATTACAGTGTCCTGCTAACATAGCTCTGCACCCATCCTAAACTGCATTGTATCTATAGAACAGAATCAAATTTTTCTCTGTAGCTTTACTTTTTATTCTTCAGGGTCCAAAAAAGTCCACCAGATCTTGGGAAACTGAACAATACAAAGTTAAAACACAATAGCTTTATAGCAGCTTTAAAGTGGCCTAGGAAATGAAGTTTCAAGTTTTCAAGGAGTTCCTAAGATTTACTGGATGAAAATAATCGTAAAATTTTGGGGTTTGTGTCAGCATTGCATAAAATCGCAAACATAAAATGCTAGCTGATGCTAGCCTCCAAAAGTGTACAGAGTGTGATTTGGCATTTGCCTTTAGAAAGTCATATACATTTTTAGTTCCTTTCAACAAGTTTTTAAGCCATGACAGTCACATAAACTGATGACCCACAGGCCACTATTACTAGGTTGCAACTTTTTCCTAATAAAGGCTGTTAAAAAAAGAAATGCATTTGTGAAAACATCAATAAAATTTTATTTGCAGTGGAATGAGGTTTTTGAAAGACAAATACTTCTACTGAAAATTAAGAGAATTTTTTTTTGTGGTGAAAATCAAAAGCATTCTCTGTAGAAGTCGATTTTCAACATATTTTTTTTTAATCTTTTTTAAAAAGTCACAATTTATACTGTTTTGTTTCATTCACAGAATAGCCCTGTGCCTGCCACATTCTGCACCATTCAGATGTGATTCAGAAGTGCTTAGGCCATCTCTGCAATGGGATAATCTCCAAAATGTCCTCTGACATTTTGCCTATAGCAACGTCTCCTCTCATTTATATGAATCTCTGATGTAGATTTTGAAGATCTAAAGAAGGGGCCATCTTTTAATTTCTACTCTAACATTTATTAGAAAAAGATCCTAATTTTGTTTGGGACTGGGTAGTACTACAATCCAAATAACACACTAAACAATTCCCATGGCAAACAAACTGTTTTATGCAGTTTTATTGCTATTTTTAATGGAATTTACAGAGAAAATCCCCAAATTATTCATAACCATTCATTTCAAGTCTTGAAAGCTGTTTCACAGACCTCAGTATCATGCAATCTGACTCCCATACAATAAAGAACTTACAATTCTATCCAGGAATTCTGATAACAATTCTAATGGCTAGTGTCTGAATAAACACTTAATATTCATTAACACTTATAATTACAGAATATTCTGAGTTGGAAGGGACCCATAATCTTAATTTAAGGAACTAAACCAGCAGAATATAGTGAAATACCTTAGAAATTTGTTGTAATTATGTACTTTCTCTGCCCAAACACTTACAAGTGAGGAAAGAAGATGAAATCTAGCCAAGCAAGCAGGAGAGGCACAAAACCATCACACAGATGAATGATGAATATTTCATTTCTTGGTCAACTAATAAAGACACAGATAAGTAATACCAAACAGAACAGTTTCAGTAATCTTTGTCTAAATGGCTAGCAGAATATGTAATAAAATCTTACTGCTATACTTGTTCTTTGTGTGAAGGTGTGAATTTTATTCCTAGTCCTGCTGCTGATACTGTAGATACAGATACAACCTGCACAGGGATTTCAAAGGTAGTATTCAGGCAACTAAACTATTCCTCAGACCAAACTGAAAACAAAATGCAAATGAACTACCGCTGATCCTGAGCTCACGCTGTTTCCCTCCTGCCTTTCTCAATTTTCCCCATTTTTCCTCTGAAAATTCTAAAGTTTTAAAAATATCATTAACCAATCAAATAAGTACCACCCTTTGCATTTCTATTTTTTTCCTTTCTGGGTCTTTGTATTATGCTTTGATCATAAATTCAGTGTCTTCCCTCCAATCATGAGGGCTAGAAACTTATTTTACAAACAAAAAACAAAGAACTTGACATTATCTGTTTACTTCAAGAGTAACAATTTTTAAGAAAAACATCAGGTATTATGACACTTTCAGTAAAACTGCAACCACTTCCAGCAAAATAAAACATTAATCTAGGTGTGCACATCCCTCTGGTTTTCACATCATGCATAAACACTGAAATTCCACAAAAAGAGCCTTGTAGTTGTGAGTTGCTCTGCAGAAAAGCTGGATAGCATAACATATCCATGATTTCACAAAGTGGTCAATCACAAGTGCTTCCTACTAAACAGGAATGGACTCTTACATGACAAACCCTGGCTTTGGTAACATAGCGGTAAATTTCCTATAAATGTAAACCACAGCAAGATTTGTCTCAGTGTAAATACAGTGATCCCCTGTTACTCATGGGCTGTTGGGTCTGGCCCTCCTCACGCAAGTCGTGGAATCCACGAAGATAGTGAATCCACTACGTAGTCAAATACACCATGCCCGTAGCCACGCCCCCTCCCCTAATAAGGTCTGGAGGACAGTCCTGAGAGCGGGGCTTGTTTCAGATGTCTGGCTATGCTCCTCTGGGGCGGGGGGTCCCGGTGCCGCGTGAGCGGCAGGGCCGGGGCCGAGCAGACTGGGGTCGTGGTAGGTTCTGTGCACGTGCCAGGTCCCACAACTCGCTGAAGAATCAACAGTGAGTATGCGGATCTCGCAAATTACTGATCGCGACTATGTGGAGGATCACTGTACCAGAATTAAGGTTATGTTTGATAGAATTCCTAAACAACTACAAATTTCTTCCACCAGCCACCTGGAACAGGGCAAAAAACATGTCTTGCTGCATGATGTTGCTTCTTGAAATTAAATCAGACCTGAAAGCTTAGTAAGTCCAGTTAAGAGAGGAAGAGAAATTCCCAGCCATCAACACCAAAAGTAAGTACATATGTTCCCCAAACTCAGAAGATGCTGTCAGCACCCAGCTCCTAGACCATATGTTAGTCAGACGAACTAAATTGACCCATAAACCTAAGCAGTAAGTTTTCATGAGGGCTGAACCTGTGATGGACTGATTAACTTTTTCTCAATTAAAGACATAAGATAACTCCTTTCAATCGAGTCACTGACACTCTTGTAATGCACCCATCCTCAAAAGATATTTAACATTGTATATTAAGTGTGTCAAGCATTCACTCCATTAGTAATACTTTGCACTTCCATTCTGCTTTTTATGCCAGGATACCAAAACACTTTGTGATCATGAATTAATCAATGCTATCACTACCTGGAAAAATGTAGTTGGCTAGAGTCCACTCAATGACCTTGTATGATAGCTAGAAATGTGATCCTCACTCCTCCTATCCTCCCATATCAAGTTTTAACCAGACGACAAATCAAATAGTAATAATGAGTAACAACAGCTTCCCCAAGTTCACCAAGTACTGAGTACAGTCAAAACAAACCTGTCAGAGTAAGCAGAGATCAAAAAATTTGCCTTTACCAAGGCAGAGCATGTGAAAACACAAAGTATCAAAAATTTTAAAAAGAATTCCTAAATTAACACCAAATTTGCCAGGATCTTATTCCACTGCACAATCATTAGGCAGCTTTACATTCCCTCTCTCCTGTGCTGTGCTTACAGTCAACAAATGAGACTGCCCATTGTGCAAGATTAAAAAACTGGGGAGTTAAATAAATAAAGAAATAAGCTGACATTGCTAATTTCTATTCTCTATGTTTTATTCTAGGGGGAAGTTTCATGAAACTAAACTCTGCAGTGTTGGTTGTCAACAAAACATAGGATTCTGGAAAACATTTAAACAGAACTAGCCATTTTCCAAAGCTCCTCAGAATTCACCATCAAATAAATCTATTCTTTCAAGTCCCTCTAAATAGCACTTATAATCCTGATATAATTTGCTAACTTTTCATTTGGTTTCTACTTTGGTAAAAAAACTGAAGTCAAGAGAAGCTTTGCTAGAATAAGGTCTGAGAAGAAAGTCTGTAAAAGACATTCTTATTTTCATGGCAGAAAACAGCTGCAGAAAAATATCTGTGCCTGAAATGGAAGAAAAAGGTTCAAACTTCACAGTGTTTATGTCTTCAAAGAAAGGGCTCAGCAGGGCAGAATGATCATGTTTGATTAGTTGATATATAACCCTATGTTACCATCTTAAAAGAAATGATGCCCATACACTAAGATAAAACTAACACATGGTATACACTATCTGGAATTATAATCCAGCTGTTTAAAACATATGGTATACACCTTGAGTATTTTTAGATAATGTGTACATCTTTTTCCTTTGTACTTCAGATTTTACCAAACTGCAGATATTTAACACTTCCCTCTCGTATCCTGCACAGATTTCAGTAATATGGACATAAATTGTTTTTCACTTTGTTTGATATGTAGAGCTGGGTCTCCTATATCGCGGACCTGCGGCCTTAATCGGGCTCCGTGAAGCCCTCCTTCCACATTGAATGGCAGCTCATTAATATGCAACTTTGCCCCGCACCCTCAGACGACCCCCGGTGCTGTTTCAGCACTGTGTTGCTGCGTATTGGTTGCCGTGGTGGCCGTGCCAGGGGGGTGGCAAAGCGGTGGAGCCCTGGTTGTGCCTGGGGTGGGGGGTGGCGAAGCAGAGCTGCCACCAGTGGCAGATCGGCATGGGCACCTGCGCCGCCGTGGCCGCCACAGCGGCCGCCGCAGCCGGTCGCGCATGTGTAGTTGCGAAAACGGGCCTCCTTCATCACTAAAAAATCACGCTGCTAAGATGTGAAGCTGCAGTATGGTGGGCACAAAGTGCAAGAGGGCCGACTGTATTGCAATTAATAATGCAGTTCAATAAAACCATTCAACCTCTAGTAACTTTTTCCACAACTAGTAGACACAAACTAATGCCAGTCTGGGAACTCAAGTCATATTCACAACACTCAGCAACTGTGCTGAGGGAACTTTCATGCTGTGTCAGGTATCTTAACAGTTAAACCATATACTAATCATTCTTCATTGCTCACTGCATCCCCCATATATGGTACAAGTAGAATGAGCATTTATGGGTAAAAATCTTGGCCTATGGCCTCATCTAAATTGCGAGAGGATTACTAACGTAATCAATCAGCATTAATGCAATCAACTAGTATAGATCTTGCCCCACTTCTTTATATTATACACCATTTTAACAGAATCAGAAATTTCCTCTAATAACCACTATAAAAGGGTATCTCCTAAAATGGTAGGATTATCATCCATAAACCATATGCTAGATGTGGTTTCAAGTATGTAAACTTTGTGGTTTAGGGCTCAAGGCATTTGCTTCAACATAGCTTTCAAATGCCATCAGATGTGCTTAAGCACATCTGGACATGGCAAGCAGATACAACTTACCACTTCTGAGATAACTGTACTTTAGGAAAAGCAGCTGAAGGCCAAGCAGTGTATCCTACAGCTTCTCACGTGTTAACAAATACTTGTGTTTACAACTCCGTTGTACAGACAGTGCACATGTACCTTTCCTTCTCATTGCTTTCAGATTCTTTCATCCTCAGCAAAAATGTAAAAAAGTAAAATTCCTTCTGTTTCTGGCCAAACTTCAAATAAGAGATCAATGAAAACTCTGCTCACAAAATTTCACTTTATGCCCTCCATGTCTTGGCTGAGGAAATTCATATTCTATCTCTGCAAATTAAACCGGCTGTAACATATGCAAGATTTCCTCTGAAAGAGCAAAAATGTGGAATTCTAAGAAAGGACATCCCTTTTACATTTTATAAATACATTGAGCTCAATCCTGACAGCAATTCACAAACAAAGTCCAGGCTGGACAAATCGTGTTGGACTGCATTTCCCCTGACTGTTGAATTTTCCTTTCAAGCTTATGAGATTGAATTTTCCAGACAAGATCCAGAGTCTAAACTAGTTTCTTATACCAGCCAACACACTTAACCCACTGATTTCAAATATTTGCCCAGATGCTGCAGGAAGAAAGTATTATTTGCCCTAGTTCTTACCTTCCTCCTTCATGCACTGTGAAAGGTACCAGTAAAACAAGCTGACATGAAGAGGCTTCTCTCAAACCCCTGTAAACTTCACACAATGCATTGTCAAATTTGAAAATATGAACTTAAAAACACAGAGACTTATCCATATTTATTCAAGATCTCACAGAGATCATACATACGATTAGACATGGATTTAAAGATAAATAATATCATCTGCTTTCTCATCTTCACTGCTCTAAAATAAGAAGCCCAACATTGGTAGAGGCATTCAAACTGCAGCCTATATGTTTATGATTCTACAGTTTCTTTTTATTTTACCCATGCTTGCTTTTTTCACTGGCAGTGATGGCACATTTCGATGGCTGCATGTTCCCCAATATGGCCATTAAGAACAAGACTTTTGGTTTAGAGCACTGAAAGGTTTGGTAGCGCAATGTACTCCCACAAAGGAGACGTGGGTTTGGATCGGAAGCAACCTTAGGGACCTCGGCCAGTGGAGCACAGACATACTATAACCACACATTTATTGACATGGGAGACTCCTCAAGCAGTGTGCTACTGTTGAATTCTTGAGTGTTTTTCTTTCAGAGGCAGTATACTGTCTCTGAATTCAACAAGAAATCAAATTAGGACTCCTGGGTTCCATTTCTGCCCTGCCACTTACCCACGATAAGCTATTGGGCAAATCATTTAACATAAATAAGCTTCAGTTTACAGAGCTGAAATACTGCACATGGGTGTAGTAAGACTGATGAAAAGTACAATAATGGTATTATTAAAGTGCTTTCTCCCAGATTTTTAAAATTCCTTATCAAGCGTTATCTTAACCCTCCTTGCTGAATTTTAAAGCTTACTTTCTTAAGAATCTCCTCTTCAAAGGAAAAAAAAAAATTTTGACTGTCTAAAAGTTGCCTTGCAGACATTTGTACAATATTTTAGAATAAGGCTATATATGGTGTTAGTAGACAAAAACAATTTAAGAAATTATTGCCTTCAAGTTCCAACAGAGAGTAGCACAATATGCCAGGATCTCTTACATGTTTTTATCTGATTTTATCTTATAGTTCGGGGTATGTGTGAGAAAGGGCAGCTTTCTATCATCAGTCCTGCCCCTTTCATTTGGTTTGGTCTCTACTTGAGCTCAGGCAAGAAACTCTTAGTATATGTAACTTTTTCAAACAAATGAAATTAACTTAAATTCAGTCTTTTAACACACAAATTAATGTTCATCAAAACCATGGGGATCATATGCAGCAGATTAGAAGTACTAAGGGGAGTCAAGCTACATCAATTAATATTTAAAAGAGACCAATAATTTCATATACAGCTAAATTTAGCTATAGTGTAAGGTACCCATGCTGAGACATATCCACTCAGTGCTAATCTATACTCATACTGCATGTGAAACTAAAAGGAGCTCATAAAACATAAATGCAAATCATTTAGGTTCAAATAAGCAGTCACATCATTATAATTACATACCAAGTAAGAGAAGTCCATAAACTGCAAACCTGCGTAGCATTCCCATTTTACACACAGAAACAGAAAAGTGAAGACTAACATTTCTAAGACAACTCCCTAATTTGGGTTATTAAGCTTCCAGCAACATCCACAGAAGAATCTCAGATAACTTTTAAACTGCTTACAGTCTTTATCCAGACTTTATAATCCATGAACAGACGTGATCCCTTATACGAGGGAGTATTTCAGATGCTTTTCTTTGTGACAGGCCAAATCACACCTCTAAGCGCTTAACACTCTCCAACTGGCTGCAAAGGGAGTCCACATGAGGATGGACGTACCTGCACCACACAACTGAATGCCAGTGAGAAGATCCTTTGACCCTGATTTTCAGAAGCTCTGAGCATTTCTGAAATTTCATTATATCCCTGGAAGCTACAAGTGCTTAGCCCTTCCTTGAACCAAAGATGCATAAAAAGAAGCTTTTCAGAATTAATGCGCAATAATTGGGAGACCGTGTTGTGAAATCATTAACAGTTTGTTAATTCAAAACATTAACATCATAAGCACGGGGTAGGAGCCTGTAGTTGTTTTTTTAAAAAAAAGATGATGTCATCTCCCTAGCTACAAATAATGCAATGCTCAGACTGGCCATGAGGAAATCTAATATAGGATACTCCTCTAGGGACACCATCACTTTAAGCACAATCAGACCTCTGGTGCTACCAGCAAAACTTTCTGATTAGCTATTCTGTTGTGATGGCACACACAGTGCCTGCATCAGGGCAAGAGCACTCTTCAGCAAACTTCTCACCAGAAATCCACTTTAGTACAGTGGTGAGTGCCCCACCTGGCGTGTGGGAGACCTGGGTTCGATTCCCGCCAGGGAGACAGTGTTAAGAGTTGGACTTGATGATCCTTGTGGGTCCCTTCCAACTCAGAATATTCTGTGAAATTCTGTGAAGGGGTTTCCTACAGTGTTTGTAAAAATTGGGTAATTGTCTCGCTTTCCCTTCACTAGTATACTTTTTCCTCCTTTCCTCTCCAGGGAAAAAAAGATATCTGATCTTCACAGATGGAAAATTAAGTATTGCCAGGATGGTCAATATACCCAACAGCCATTCAAACTGGTCTGATAAATGAAAGCATTTAAATCCTTGCAACCAAAATAAGCGACAGAAGGTGGGAAAAGAAATGCATAATTATGCCAGCTACTAGGGTACTGTTTATGTTTTATCATTTGGAGCATCACAAAGTACAGAACACAAACTACTACTAGCATTTTTGCATACTTTAGTGTCTGCATACTCGATCACAGGTACATCTGATATACAAAATTTACAGCAAGTATAAATTCACTCAGCTTCTCCAATTTATGTGTCAGTATTGTCAATTGGTTGTTCAAATCCCACTCAGGAAGATTGCTCAGTATTATAAAATGGCCAATCCCAATCATGATGCAATATGATCGCTTTAAATCAACCCCATTCCTTATATGTTTCCATGTTTGCAGACAGTGCAAGTTAGAAATATCAGAAATGAGGTAAACAAGATCACATACATTGACAGAATCATCCTTCTCTTTCACATGGTCACTCTGATCTCCAAGGGTCCAAGTAACAGAGAAAAGACAAAGTAGTAGTAGAGGGCTGTCCTTTCTTTCCCCTTCACTAAGTGACTTTTCAGGGACTTTCCTGCATGTTAAGCATCTTTTTTGCATTGCTTAATATTGTTATTAATAATTCATATTTTTGTCTTTCTCCTCTCACTCTGACAACTTTTATTTTTAATCAATGGGCATGTGTCAAATTGCTTTGTTATTTATTTATAATATAAGCTGACAAAAGAAGGGGATATGTGGTATAAAGATGAGACAGTGTTTCTTTCCTACAGCTGATATCCTCAGTAATAACTGCATGTTTTGTTCTAATCAGAAGGGTCAAAAAAACTGATTTTGCCACAAATAATGGTGGACATATTTAACAGATTTGTACAACTGGAAGTATCTCCTCTGTCCCCAGGTTTATTTGTATGCATGCACATTGTGTCTGAGAAAGAAAATGAGTGCACAAAGGTGTTAATGACAATGTGCCAAATACTGATGTACTTATTCAGACACAGGTATTACCAAGATAAATGTGCTTTGTCCCTTAACATATCAACAATTCTAACAAGTAGTTTATGGCAGAAACCCCTTACCTCTTTTCAGCTCACAAAACCCAACCAGAATCACTAACTCCCCCAATATTAAGGAGGAATTTAGTGGCACAATGCCTGCTTCAACCCCAGCACCCTTTGCCATATAATGCATGAGAAAACTCTTGTGACAGAATGCAAGGGGAAAATGCAGTACGAGGCATCTTGCCTCATAAAGGTGGGAAAACAATTAAACACTTCCTCATTAAACATGTGGAAAGAAAGCTGCTTCTTACAATTGGCTTCCACATTACCCACTTAGGATTTGACTCTTACACCCCACCCCTTTCATGTACGTATATTTTACCTTGGCTGCTACTAGATAAGTCATTTAATTACTCTCTGGATTTATTTTTGTCAAACAGTAAAAGTGTCTCATAGTTTCAGTTGAATGAAATTCACTGTGGTGACTGTTTTGGTGTGCCCCAATGCAAGAGACAGCCCTATGCAGACACACCTTTTTTTTAATAAAAAGATTGTGCCATGCAACTTTTAAGCCAGAAGAGGGTATAAACTGAAGCTGTCTACTTAGACTCTTTCTTCCTGAAAAGCTCCTACTTTCCATTTCCCTATAGTCACCATCACATGTTCTGTGATTGAACTTTTTATTTCAAAGCCCAGAGAGAGGGTTGGTGCAATACAGTGATACCCTTTCCCATCTTGTTCTAAGCACAATGTAATATCAGCAGATACCAAGTCTGGCAGAGTTACCTGTTGCAGCTCTGAAAGCCAACCAAACGAAAGGACAACAAAAACCTCAAACCAACCACATAGGCTGACCAGCGAATTTAAGAAGGTACATGAAAGAAAGCAAGGTAGAGGGATTAGGTTGTTAGAGCATTAGGTCATTAGAACTATGGTCTGAGAGGGGGAAGAATTTACTTTAATTTTCAGGACAAACTTGCAGAGTCTACATACGCACATTTGCTTTTATTTTTAAGTTTGCTAGTGCTTCATTCTGTTTTAATTAATTCACTATTGAAGGGAGAGAAAAAAAAAGAAGTTACTTCTTTGATGTTATCCTAGCCTTAATGCTTTCTTTCTTTGCCTTCTTCACCAAACACATCATGTTGAGAATAAGCATGGCATTCAACATAAATATTGTCTCTCCTGATTTACAGCTCAGCGATACTAAGAATGCAAATGTCTATTGCTTATGAGAAAAGACCAGTTGGCAGCCAGATCTCTTCCATCTTAAGTCTGCTTTTGATACAGTTATTAGGGAGCCCAGACTCCAATATGGCCGAAATGAAAGCGGTCAGTTCACGTATTTGTCATGAACACCCATAACAAGATAATTTCCCCTCATCTACAAACTAAGGGACCATTCATATTTTGCATGTCAGAGGAAACTATGGCCATTCAACACCCTTTGAACAACAGAAATATAGTAAAATCAGGATACCTCCGAGTTATCGTAACTGACTCTACTGCATAATCAGGGATCAGGCACATACAGCATCTGGACAACTTGAGAATTGGAGAGCACTGCCCTGGAGAGCATCAACCTTATCCAGGGAGAGGAACCAAAACCTGTGACACTGTTGAGGAACTACTTTGTGATTTCTGACCTCACAAGGCTAGCGCTCTCCTGATTAACCTTTGGCTCTCCGAAGAACCTCACAGAATTTAGCTTTTATTTCCATTGGTGTTACCAGTTAGGAATGGCAATAAGCAAGTGGAAAGAGAGTCCTTGTCTAGTGTTCTCAACAACTTTATGATTTTTAAAGGGCAGAGGAAAATCCTCTGGGTGCAGAGATGAGCTGGGTGGTAAGACAATAAACCAAGCAATTCGGAAACAAGGCTAGTGCGCTAGAAAGCAACAACCATCCCTGTGAATATGAAATAATGCCCATTTCTGTTCATTGTCTTTCCTTACCTGATTCAGCAACACAAAAGCAAAGGTGCGTTACTTATTCAGTTGTTGTAGTGGGTTTTTACACCCTCAAATGAACCTGGCTTTATTTAGGGGCAAGTTTTTCACAATACATAATACTGGTCTGTTTCATCTAAAGTGCATGGGAAACCACTCACTGATTTCATGGACATAAAGTAATTGCTGACTTTTTTTGATGCTTATCCTAAAAAAAGGCAATCCTCTCCCCCCTGAAAGAGACAGAAATCTAAAAGAATCATTTAGTGTTGGTATGTATCTGATGCTTATGGGTGGTCCTGTATTTCCTAACCACAAATTTTTCATTTCCTACAAGCTGCAGCTTTTACTCTTTTCTTGATTTATATTATGCTTGACTAACAGATGTAGCTACATACTGAACTGATAAAAAGGTTTAGATGTCTAATGAGGAAAGTGATGGCTGCAGATATTACAGTTACCTATTCAATACATACTGGTACACACATATCCATGTGATTACAATCTGCCTGTAATATACAGTTCAAAATGTTGCTTGGTATTAGTTCAGTCTAAAATCTACTAGAGATTAAAAAAAAAAAAAGGAGGCTTGTCCTGGAAGAAGTGAGACTACCTAGGATTACTGATTTGATGAATTGTATCTTAGGATGAGAGAGTCAAAACAATTGGATCATCTGAGGTTAAACAGAACCTCAAAGAACAAAAATCAGCTTGAACTATAAGGACATGTGCGTGCTTCCAAGGACTATGGATCTTCTGATATAAACAGAGAGGAAAAGGTCAGGGAATCTGTTTTTTTCTTCCTCAGTTGCCACATTTCTGTGTTTCAATTTCGAAATCATTAAATAGGAAATGTTAATTGTACACAACACCAATGCCTCGAGATGGTGTGGCACATTTTGCCCGAGTTCTTTTGTCATTGACTGGAGAGGCTGGCAGTTTTCATGTAAAAAGTAATGGTATTACTGCTGGTGTGAAACCAAAGGAAGTTTATCTTTTCATTTAGTCATTTTTGAAAGTATTTAATTTTGCTTTACAAGCCTGCCTTATGCAGTATATGCATTTTGAAAGTGAGTATACTAAGAGGTAATTCTCCTGATTATATTTACACCATTAGCCAAATTTAAATCCTAATGTATACACTGGGTAGGCACTTTGACCTTCAAGAGATGCCAATCAAGACAAAATTTATCTCAGAACCTTTCTCTGCTAAAGTTTTCCACAATCTTGCTCATGTGTTTTACAGTAATAGTTTCTTTTTTCCCCCGTTCATTAACTATTAAAATAAAATATTCACATGACAGATTTTTGCCTCAGTTTTCCCACAGCAATCATATTTCCTCACCCAAGAGGGTGTCAGGAAGCTTCATTAATTGTTTCTGAAACATTTACAACTTTTCATGGAAAAGGTAAAGCATCTGCCTCCTAAAGGAGAAAAATCATTTCCAAATGGATGAAGTATCTGAGCTCCCCTCCGAAGCACATATGTATTTCAATTCTTCGCCCAGAGAAAAAGAATTCGAGACACAGACATTACAATCAGTTTATAAAGTTCACATGTATTATCTGAAGACCAGAACTCGTGTCTTTTTCCCTCCAATTCATCTTTAATCTCAAAACAGTATTTCTTTTTTGAATTACCTCTGGATATGGTGATAAGCAAAAGATTATCTGAATTAAGCAAGTTATCCCACAAGTAACAGCATCGGTGAGACTTGGCTTCCTTTAGATTTGGGTTCTCTTCCTCTGTGACATCCCAGCCATGATATCCACCATCCTCCCAGCCATGACTACCCTCACCCACTTCTTTCTCCCCAGCTCTTTGGCTCTAGACAATGCTCAAAGCACCTCCAGCTCCCTCCCCCAGTGGCTGGGCACCCAGCAAGTGTTCAGGAGTAAGAAGCACCAAACCAAACTTAGGGAGTTGACTGGCCCAGGTAGCAGGACAATCCTCATATTGGTCTCTGTAGTGCACACTGCAGCCTCCCGCGCAGGCAGGAGCAATTTCTGCCTCATTTTTAGTTTTAACAAAACCTGTAGGAATTGTGCTTCCTCGCAGTCTCTCTATTTCTGCCAATCTTGCTTAAAACCAGATATTTTTAAGCTAATAATGGGGGAGAAGGAAGGCAAGCTCCTAAAAACGAGGCCTTTTCATATCAGTAACTTACCAGTGCAAACAGGCCTTTACATGTATTTTTCTGGATTTATGGACTGTTATAATGTTGCAGGTCATGATGGTCAAGCCACGGGAAATACAAAGCCCACCTACAGTACATAGAAATTACCCGCTGGCAACAGCTCAATTGAGCTCATCGTATTTGACTCTTTTTACAATTTCTTTTAAAAGCTGAATTAAAAGAATAGAAGTTAAAAGTTAAAAAAAAAGCAGCTATGCAAGATTTCTAAGAAAAATAAAATTAAGCTAAAAGTATCAACAGTTGATGCAATAGAAACATGCTAAGCAAATAAAAATAGACCTTGAACTTCAAAACATATCACAAGGGATACACTATCAGAGACGGCCACCACTAATTTAAAGTCTGCAGTTTCCTTTCCAGAAGGTGAATTTATTTTTTTCATTCTATGCATTAGGACTGAAGCAGCATTTTAACACTAAATTAAACTATTAATATAAAATGCTAGGTTAGGATAGTTCTCTGCTGCAAACTGAAACAAGGGGATTGATGCTTGGAAGAGATTAGGGATACCTCAGGATTAGGGAAAGAAAAAACACATCAGAAAGCTAGGTCTCTAGAAGAGGAAGCCACTGGGAGTTTGTCAAGGATATTGAGCTACTATTTGCTGAGAATTTGAATTAATGTACTAAGCCCCTGTAATGATCAACTCTAAAGAACAAATCCAGTCCATGATCCACTAAAAGCAATGATTAGTACTGAGTTACAGATCTGAAAGCAAGAAGGCATGGCATAGATACTCTTCTGTCTTCATGCATAATCCAGGTCCTAAAGTCCTGCCTTCTGCATGCAAACCAGATGAACCCCATGCGAAATAAAAACCTATTGAATTTCACATGTTCAGGCTGAATCTCCTCACGCGATTCCAGCCCTGAAGCCACCCATTGCAGCACAGCACCACTTGTGAGAGGAGTGCTTTGGCATCTCCCCCATCCTGTGGTCCCTTGTGCCAGGCACAGCTTGACATCTTGTCCTCTGCTGTGCTACAGACACTGCATCCACTGCCCAGGGCTGGGGAGGAGCCACGGCCCTGTACTGCAGAGCAGCTGTGCTGCCCCAATGTCCCCACATCCAAAGTCCTGGCAGAAGTAACACACACTGTATGAGCCTAATACTGTGTGTCCTCAGCCACCATGGGGCTGGTCACATGCAGACCCCTTGGTTAACCTGGCTCACGACCTAAAGAATGTACATCCTCTTAACTCCTCTGCAATGTGACCCTGATGCACAGCTCTCATGCGCTGGGCCTGAAAGCAAACAGTACATTTGGGGAGCCTTGGATTTATTTCAAAATAGATGAAGTCCTTTTCCAAAAGAAACAGGAACATTAAAGCCTTTGTAATGGAAACAGTGAGACATGGGTTTCAGACTGATCAAGCTGAAGCAGTCTTCAAGGCAATCCTTTGTCACAAACAAGCAACATTTTCACTCCACACCCTGCAGCAGACCCCTGTGATACATTTTATTTCCTTTGCAACTGGCATCAACTCATTTTCCAAAGTCAAATACATCTACCTTCCTTGCTTCTCTCTCGGGACTCTTTGAAGGAGAAGGAAAACATCAAGACTAGACTGTGTTGTGGGATTAAACATGTCAGGAGAGAAACAACACAGAAAACAATTATAGGCATGATACATAATACAAAATAAACCGGGGAAAGTGTGAGAAAAAGAAAAAGCATAGCCAAATCATCTGAGCTATAGCTGTAGAGAGCATAAATCCCCCTTTAATTTGCCCAATCACCATCTACTGGTTTAGGATTCTCCTGTACTCTGTTTCACTACTGTCTATCATTCACACACATAAAACCAGTGCTGCTTTGAGCTACTCTGCTTCATCATAAAAAGCCTTTCTACCCTCCACACCTGTCCTCCTGCCAGCACATAAATCCCAGGTAAATCTGCCACACAGTATCACCCCTTCACAACACTTAGAGCTTCTGTGCCCCAGAACCTTTCATCTATCTCACTTCAAACAGAACTTTCTGAGGACTGACTCACATCATTACTTCCTTTATTTCCAAGAGGACAGGGTAATCTGCCCTTTGTGGAAACATCTATTTTGTCTGACTTCCACTCTTGGAATTTCAACATGTAACATCAATTCTGTATCATAGGAGAGCATGTGAACTGGTGTGAGAGGGAAAATTAACATGGGAAGAACAAATGTCTTCTTAAAAGGACACTATCACTGCCTTACATCTATTTACATTTCAAATGTCATCACAGTTCTGAACGGCAGCTCTCACTCTGTCTCTGACATCTCCCTATGCGGAGACGCTTGTGGCATTTCTCAGCTTTTCCCACATGATTTATACAGTACACTAAGTACAATCCTAAATGAATCCTTTCTTTTGCTCTCCTTCAAAACTCCTGACCAAGTAGTTCTGAAACTCCCATCACCAATCACCTTTCACATTCAAGGTTAAAGAAGTTCTCCGGAACTTCAGTTGGCTTGGGTTTTCTACAGCTTTCACAGTGGAGGGATTGTGTAAGTAACCTGAGTGATGCCTTAAATATGCAGAAGAGAAGTGGCATCTTTATAACGTAAAGGTGAGCCTTCTAGTGAGAGAGGTCACATCCTAGTAGTGATGTGCAAAGAAACCCTGGAGCCTCATTACTACTGACAGCAACAGAGAGGGCGGGCTCCTTCAACTGAGCTGATAATTACATGGAACTGAAGGAGCAGGACAACTAAGGCAATTTGCCTGAAAACAGGAACAGTACCACAAATTCATGGTTGGGTAGAGTATTCTTCCTGCTTAACTCTCTATCAAGACAGCATCTTTATAACAAAGGCAGAAAAAAAAATAATCTTCCCACTACCTTTTCTTCTTCCAACTCCTCAAAACGTTTTCCATCCTATTCATCTTTTCATTTTAACTTTTCAAAATGTTTTATAGCTCTTATGACTTGTCTTTCCAATTTTTACAAACTTTGCTTCAACCTGATGACTAATGGAAAAATGTTTTTATGGAAAAATTGAGAGCATGATGCACTGGATTCCATAACTCCCAGAAAAACTTTTACATAATATTATTGATCCATATTAGTTTCTTGTTCCTGTAGTCATTAATTAAGAAATGTGATTATGGTTATGAATCTGTTTGCTAATAGGACTAAACACACTGAAACACTTTCCTTGCAATCTAGATTTTGAAGATTTTAACATTTAATGCTTGGTCAGTAAAAGCCGTGTTCATTATTTGCCCTTCCCTCATTTTTCACTACTAGCCAAAATTCAGATTAGTTATCCTCTTGGTTTCCTCTACCTGTATTTTGCCCTATTCTCCAGTATTCAAACTAGAAGGCTAGAAGCGTTTTTTCTACCTTCAGCAATGAAAAACCTAATTTTGTTAACATGTATAAATTACTTGTTTCTGCAGGGATAACTCTTCAGACCTCTAGAAAAGGTTACACCACTTCATACTCCTCAGTTATCGCAAGACCAAATGTGCTTAAGAGCACCTACAACAATTAAGTTCTCCCAGCTCTGATTCAGTAAGCACATACTCAGGATTTCAGTTGGACAGTTCAAGCTTAAGATCACAAAATTAGGGCCTAATGATGTTATTAAAAATGAACATTGATATTCTCCAACCATTTTCATTCTGATTTGCCATTTACGGTAGTGTGAACAAAACCCAGTATAAATGATATTTGAAGCTATCAACAGCTCGCAGAAGCCAAACTCAATCCAAACATGAAGAACTGAAGAAGTGCAGACACAGCTCTTTACCCACTGGTAGGCTGGCTAGATACTTTGTCTACTCCATATTAAAGACCTAAGACAGGACAGATGTGGCTAGAAAGAGGTAATGTTGATGCTATGATTTTTCTTTCTTTGTTAATGACCAACATGTGTTGTTTCGTTTGAGGTATTCCAAAAATGTACTCTCTGTATTTCAGAAACATGCACTGAGCTGCCTCAGTATCGAGTGTTTCAACAGTAATACACTTTTCCTTCCCTAGTTTTTCCCAAAGAGGGCTCACAATGACCTGTAGGAGGATACATTAGTCATTCCTCTGCCACGGTCTGCTTTTGTGTGAGAAACAGACATGAAAAGAGTTTTGCGAATCATTCAGCCCATCAATGGCCATGATGGAATTCAGTGCAAGTGTCTACCTTGAAGCTTGGCTTTAGCCATGAATCTTGCCTTGTTCTTAGCAATGGATGGCTACTCCCAGCATACAAACACAGACCCTGCATCACCTACCATAAACATGACTAAAGAACGTATGTATTTGGACTCCCTTTTTACTATTTCTCCTGGATTTTTTCTAGTTTGTCTGGGAAACAGGATTTCCTTGCATTGGAGAATCCAAATAGGGAGCCACACCTGTTAGCTCTGTGATACCTTAGGGCTCTTTAGTCAACCATCTGCTTTTCAAAATCTATTTGTTATCTCTTGGGCAACCGGAAAGGTATAAAGTATGTTTTATCACCTTAATGCTGAAAGTGATCATTTACAGTAGAAAAATATACCATGCCAGGTAGAATTTTTACTTAGAAAAAAGCAAGAAAATTTCTAGTGGGACGCAGGGAGTGGCAGGAAGAAGAGGAAAAAGGAGAGTGAACTGAGAGGAAAGGAATGGAATAAAACTCACTTTCTTCCAGCAAAAGTCAACTTGGTATGCTCTACTGGGACCCAGGAACTTCTTATTATATATTTCTATAACATGACTCTATATATCTGCAGAAATAAAAAGATAAGAATTGACAATCTAAAGCGAAAACCTATGGTTTTTTCAGACATTTTAATATGACTTCTGGTCTTGAATTAGTGCTTGAAACACACATCTTTCAAATCACAGAATCACAGAAAATTATGAGTTGGAAGGGACCCACAAGGATCATCTAGTCCAACTCACCAAAGGAATGAAGTAGCATAGTACCGCCCAAGGAACAACCCTGGGCTTTGCCTGGTTTTTTTCCAGTAAGAGTAGACCAATGACTGATTCATACCTCCATTATATCACAATTGTGCTTTTGTTTGGCACCCTCTCATCTCTTGAAAGTCACTTGCAGATGGTGTAGAAGACACAGAACAAGCTGTACTTCCTTTCTATGTCAGCCATCCCCATCTTATGGAATCCTTCCAGTTTGCTGCACACAAGGTACAAGGATACTTCTCCACAGATCTCTCTTTTGACTTCGAGAAAAAAACCCACTTTCCTAAGATTCTGTAGCTAGCCTTTCCCATCAGCAGAAATAAAGACATATTTTGCACTGCCTCCATCACTTTGTGCACAGTGAGCTCACAGAGTCCAACTCAAGAAAGGAAATGAAGGGCTTTAGTAGGGTTGTTCAGTGCCTCACACTTTATAGGGAGGTTCAAAGGAAGTATTTCTGAGACTACTATAATCTGATTATATAAGTTGCTGTTATGTCATTACATGGGTTTTGCAGTCAACACTGACCACCCTGTCTCAAATAGGATAGAGAAGAAACAAAGAAGGTTCAGAGAGTAAACGACTCGAGCTTTTCATATGTGAAAAGTTTAGAAAGTGTCAAACTATCAGAGAAAATGAAAAAGATGGAACATAGTTGAAGTGATATAACTGGACAGAGAAAATAAAGTAAATCTGACCTTGCAAGAAAAGATGAGACAGTCATTACAACTAAAAGGCAGAATACTAAAACCAATAAAAGATTACTTTTGAGTTTAAAAAGGAATACTAATGATAATATTATTATTCTATAATGATATAAATTATAATACTGAATAAACAGAATATCCATAATTTCAGTACAAATAAAAAACCAGACTTTTTTAGTATTAAAAAACAAAGTTTGTATGTGGAATAAGCAAAAATAAAATCATCAGTCAATTTTAGCCAGCTTATGGAGAGTCAAATGAGCCTCTTTTCTTACGGATTTCTGTCCGAGTTTGGTGTCTGATGTGTAATTTATGTATAATTGTAAGGCAGCCTCTCCCACAGTGAGGCTGTGAAAAGAGCTTTTCCCCTTTAAACAGCAGTCTGCTTCCAAAAATAATGTGGTAGCTCAGGTATCTTTGAGATTTTCACCCAAACTTGGCTAATAGTGTCAAATCTGGAAAGGAAAGGAGTAGGAGACAGGTAGGCAAACTGTATATAGGAGCAAACCGTGTGGGTTCCTAAACATCTCATTTCCCTGGGGAGCCACACCACACCTAGCAAAGCCCTAGGGATGCTGGCAGTCTCTAAGGGCCATTTATATAAAGTTCCTTCCCTGCAGCCTCTCACAAGCATTCCTCGAGTGAGATCAGCATTGCAATGCAAGCACACAGGGACATGTTCCTGCCCCACATTAAGTTGATGTACAGTTCTTTAATTTGAAGCACCTTCATAACAGCCAGATCCCATTTAAACGAAATAAACCCAGGCCATATACTTTCTCCTAGTGCTTGTTTTGTTTCCTTGTACATCGATACATCTGTGCTGACAGCAAAGCACACACTGCAGCCTGTCTAAAAGACTATCTTCACTTCCCTAACTTTCAGACGAAATTTAGCTGTGAAACAAAACCACCAGTTCTATTCGAAACAGAAAAAAGTATCAGTCCTGCAAATGATGGACAATCCAAAGCTTTAGAAGAAATATATGTAGCAATGCACACATTCTTACCTGCACAAGCCTGCACCATCAGCCTTTGAGAGCTTTTTTTTACATGTACTCTGTAAGGAGCATTTTTTGAAAATGGTTCTAGTGCTCAGGAATGCCAAGAATTTAGGAAGAGAGCCACAGTTTAAGAGAGCAATTATTCGCCAGTAAATACTCAATTTGCTTGTCCTGTGATTTTTCTTCTCCTAACTCGCCCTCTCCATAATCCGTCTCTTGCTGCGTCATGAGCACAAGAAGTCTTTTCTTCATAACATAACACTTCAGTTTGCTGTTTTGTTAGCATTAATTAAGAATTCCCTCTACTGGTCATTTTCTATACTCTTACAAATAGCACCTTGAGCCCCGGACATTAGAAGGCAGTGAGTCAGTGTGTGGGATTCAGCCACCATTTATAAACACCTTCAACCACATTCACCCAGTTTACAATATTCAGGACATCACAGCTGAATTACTGCTTTGTGTCCAGTTTGTATTCAGATGGGGGCCATATGTTCCTTCATGTATTAGAGCAGAGCTCATTAGCACTGCTGCAGTCACGCCACAGCAAACATTTTTTTTTTTTCCTGTCTTGCCTCCATTTTAACCTGATTAAAAACATTTTCTCCAGGGTAGATTTCTGGAAAAGAACTGCTCAAAATCAAAGTAGTGTTAAAATAGGTATGTGTAATTTTAAAATTAGTTTTAAATTAAAATTTGCTGCAAAAGAACTCAGTCGTTACTTGAGATTAAACTAATTAATAAAAGCACCTTCTAAAAACACAGAAATGTCTTCACAAAAAGTCTTCTGCAGAAACCACAAGGGTGAAATATTCAGTGAGCATGCAGACCTAGACAAATTCTGAAAATCTCTCCTAAGAATTTAGGCACACAACCTATTTTTAAAGAGGATATCTATGTATGCATCTGTGCAAGTAGCATCACACAACTAGATTAACACCTTACAATAATGGAGAGAGTGGGTGTAGTTAGAAATCTGGATGTGCAAATTGTATTTCCTAAGAAATTTTGTGTAGGCAAGTCCCATTCTGCTCAATCAACAGTAGGCAGAGAAATACTATATTTGGGAAAAATTCATAAAATACAGAATGAGTGACTTGAACACCCACATTAATTGCTAAATGAAAATCTAGGTTCTGAAATACAAAACAGGAACACCCTTATTGGGAGCAGAAGAAAAAAAAATTACACACCTGGGATTGAACAGTGCGATAAAGAATCCCTTTAAATCCATTTTAGGATAGAAATACATCATCTGCTAAAATCAGTTAAGGT
Source organism: Pitta sordida (assembly GCA_013390025.1). Lineage (NCBI taxonomy): Eukaryota > Metazoa > Chordata > Aves > Passeriformes > Pittidae > Pitta > Pitta sordida. Next base: position 87,831 of record WEKX01018159.1, on the reverse strand, counting down.
CTGGCTACTTCATACATGAGTGAAAACAACTTTTAGGCCTCAAACTGAAGAATAACATCACATCATAGAGTCTTTACTGCACTTAGAAGGACTGAGTGCATTTCCTATGATGCAGTGATAGTCATATTGCAGAAAAACATGGAATTCCCATGAATTCACAGAATCACAGAATATTCTGAGTTGGAAGGGACCCACAAGGATCACCAAGTCCAACTCTTAAATGGCACCACTGCCTCCCTGGTAGGAATCAAACCCCTGGTCTCCCGAGTGAGAGATGGGGACACTCACCACTGTATGATGTGATAATTCCTCACATACAAATAAGCATTTCAAAATACCACGTTCAGAGCACAAATTACACCAAAGGCATCAAACACCCCTAATAAAATGCATTTATGTCATGTATATCCTATATATCTACAGCTAAAAAGCTGACAAGTTAGAAACATCCTTAAACCACTTAGTCATCTTTAGGACACATATATCCTACAGTGTCACGTACTCAAATTGATTGTGTGATAATGTTAGAAATGATTTCGCTTTTCTCCCTAAACCTTTCAGTGAAACAACAGAACAGCAGGATCCATGAATTTTTACAGCACACTGACCATCTCCTCCACCCAAGACAGCTCTCTCCCAAACCAAAATAGGACGGGGGAAAACAAACAGCACGCGAAGAGGTGAAAACCCTACATCTCACAGCTAATGCACCCAGCTGCACAAGTGCCTTTGGAACAGGGGAACTGCCACATGGCCGGGTAGGGCCCATCCTGTCTGCTTTGAAGGAGCCAACAGAGTCAGCAGAGGTTTCAAGAAAATAGCAGGGGACCCGCTCTCCAATTGTGACTTCTGAGGGGAACTCTTTGAAAATATACTGAACTTCAGTTACACAGAACTATATACTAACTGTACACAAGATTAACTATTTTCCCTTAGGCTTTGACTTAAACTGACATAAACATAATTAAACCTTACTGCTGTCTAGTTTATGTAATTTATAATTTAAGAAGAGAGAAGACCAGTTTTAGGAGATACTTTCAGGTCATATTTTCAATATTTAGATGAGAACTCGAAAATGAAACTTTAAATCGACTTTAAACAAAATTGAAGTACATTAAAAGAATGAAAGTGACAAGGATCATTCTGTTGTTAAGGTTTAAAGGTGAAAAATAAAAAATAAGAACAAAAATAAATTTAATTTTTATAAATAACTGTAAGCAAGCAGAGTTTGTTGAAATATTTTGTAATGAATAAAAAGAAAATTAAAGAAATGGATAAGGGCTTCCCCATTTTTCTTGTCTTAAAATTACGTGTTTTCACATTAATATCCTAATTTACTTTGCACAGCAGAGCTTTTGAAAGAAGAGCTGACACACTTAATAAAGACAATTGGGTTAAAAGGGAATTTCCTGGATAAAGTCAGAACATAACAAATTCTTACTTATCCAGTGTAGTTAATGTAAAATTATACTTCTCTCACCAGGGACTGCACGGTGAAAAGGATATCTGGTTTGTTTAGGAGGTGGCCCCATTAACTGGATTTTTTTACTGGATTTTTTTTTTTTCCTTTACTGCTCCAAGCAATCAGCTAGTAGAGCCAGACATTGTCCTCAGGTAACCTCACACAGCTGCCTCCAGTGCAAAACGCTGTCACTTCTCAGACTTGATACACTGTGATCCGCTTCCTTCCTTCACATTGGTCCCCCGAGGGATGCCCGGCAAGTGCAGCGGTCCCTGCTCGCTGCGCAGCCCGGGGAGCGCCCGCTCACGTGGCGCGATGCTCCAGCAGCATGTTTGGGGAGGAATCCCTTCCAAACCCAGCCGATAGGAAAACGGCTACGTGGGCACTCCAACGTTTGTTTTCTCCTGCTTGCAGTACCTACTTGCTTTCGCTTTCAAAGGTACTTTTTACTACCCGAAGCTACCCGACGGGCATTCTGCAGTGCTTTCTCTAGCAAGCAAAAATATCTCTCTGAAAACAACTTAGTGCTTGTTTTCCATGTTACAAAGGCTCCCAGTACTGGCATGTCCATCCCAACTCTGCACTGTATTAACTCTCAGCGTTATCTATGTAATTTGTAGCACACCTACACAGTAGAGGCTGCTGAGCACTTTTAGCTACTTAGAAATGAAGAAAGTAGAACTCAGACAATAAACTTAGAGAAATACTTAATTTTGAGGAAAAAAGCAAATTAAGCCCACATTTAAGTACATTAACCTGGTAATGAAAAGAATTTAACTGGCCCAGAATAGTTAAAAATCAGCTGCTTAAGAATACATTTTTTTCCCCCAGTGAATTCTTACTGAAATAAACAGAGCTTCTGGTCAGTAACACTGATACAAACCTGAGCTACTACTACTAAAATCCCACACATTATAAACGTGTGACCATGCCCTAAACTTGAACTAAAGCAGTGATGCCTTAAGGACAACTGATAAAATGATTAGTAAGAAACAGTTTACTATAGAAAGCTTTCCATTGGAAAACTGTCTCCTGGCAGGCACCAAGGTCCACTGCAGCTGAGTGAGGAGATAAAGGCTATCACTATTTCCCATGAGCAGTGTGAGGAAGCTAAGGAGGTACACGGTGACACATCTCTCAATCCACGCATAGCACATGAACTTATTTTTATTTTGCTCTCTACACTGAAGTGATATTTTCACTAAATAAACCGTACCATTTATTTAGTGAAAAATTATATTTTTTCATTATAATACAATGGATCTTATAGTAACCCATTTTTTGTACACATTCAACAATACATTATTCCACGACATAGCAACATAACTTAGGCCAGGCGTGGAGGTAGAGTTTGTACAGGCTGTTACTAAGTGACAGAGGAATTTAGGGCATCAGTGAAAAGGTTGCATTTGTTAACTGTTCATTTCAAAACAGTGGTGGCTCCAAGGGAGTTGCATTTGTTTGGCTGTCTTTTTGATGAGATTTCCTGCCTACCTCTGCTGAATGTTGCTGCCTAAGAACTGATCAGGTTATTTTGGTGCAAGAATCATTCAGAAGAGATTTAACAAGCAGTCCAGGTTACAGTTCCAGCCTCTGCTGTTTCTCAAGTAATTTTTTTTTTGTTTTGTACTTCTCGACTTAGAGTTCATGCAGTGCAGTTATTTCCAGCTCAGATATAAAAACCCATCAGGAAAAAAACTGTAATACTTTATCCTATCAGACTAATAATGCACAGCTTATGCACCATTTAAATCAGAATTGCCTTCCCCCAGTGAATGCTAGATAAAATTGTTCTAGACTGCAGCAGATGGAACTGGAAACTTTGTCTTCCTGTTTGTATCTGGGGCACATATGATCAGCCTATGTGAATAAGGCTTCAGCCAAACATTTAAAAAGAAACGTATCAGGAACACAAGCGTTTGCAGCTAATAAATCACAGAAGCAGCACTACAATGCTGCTCTGAAACAACCACCAGTCTCATTCTGCAAAGTCTATCCAAAACGGGTGTTAGGTGTTAGATGGTGAGTTGGACTAGATGATCCTTGTGGGTCCCTTCCAACTCATTCTGTGATTCTGTGAAAACTCCAAATTAATGAGCCTGGCTGGGCAAGCTCACTCACCGCATCCAGCAAGGCTGAGAGGAGCACACAGAAGTCTCCTCTGCGACAACAGCCCTATGCAACAGGCAGGGAGACACGGCTATTTCCTGCGGCAGCTGCTGACAAGGTGTGCTCAGCAAGGAGCACAACCCCCTGCAACTGCCTTGAAGCACAGATAACGTTCGGGGGGGATCTTCAGGACCATGTGCTGTCAGAAAAACATGCCACTGCGGTGTGGGCTGGGAACCTGACCCACACACACACGTTTTCTGGTCCTCCCCATTAGCGAGCAGGTTTATCTTTACAGTAACTCTGCAGAAGGGAAATAGCATCCCCTTCCTTTTACAGCTGGGGAATGTAGGCACAAATATATGTATTATTGACTTTTCCAAGGTTACTGAGCCAGACAGGAGAAGCCGGATCTTGGTCCGGTCTGCTGATCAGAGCCTTAATAACACCAAGCAATCCTCCCTCCAGCTTCAAGGCCACGTCTGCGGTTTAGCATTTTCACAGAGGGCATAATCTGGGCATAAGTGAGGATGTGTGAAAGAAAAAAATCCTCTTGTTTGATCTTCACAGGAAACCTTAGCCCTGAAGTAACCTTGAGGTAACAAAAATAATGAAAAACATGATTTTTACTTACAAGTTTAACACACAAGGTTTGAAGGTCATCAGAGTGTTTTTGTCTCTGAAGTGAGAAATGCTGTTTTTACACTACGCTTTCAGCACAATGGTTTTAAATTATCTCTGCAAAGATGGATACAAGCAGTTTGTTTACCAGGTTAGGAATTAAGAAAAAAACCCCAAACAAACCCCAAATCAAAGAGATTAAAAACTCTCCTCGGCTTAATTACTCTTAACATTTTACTTACTTAATCAAAGGAAAGAAAAAAACCAACAACCCAGCTTGACTTTTTTGACAGCAAAGTCAAACCAACTGGAAAATTCACCTCCTACAAGAAATTTTGAAAGGCAAAACTCCAGATAAGCAATATGTTAGTGAAATGCTTTCAGCTTCCGACAGAACTGTATTGTAATGAAATCTTAGGTTTTTTGACCCCCTACCTCTCCTTCCCCTCAAAGGACAGAGAAAACTGTTGGATTTGAATATTGATTATGATCAACTCTTCTTCCATTAGGAAGGGCCACTGCATAGGGGATACAGACATACAAAATCATGTATCTGTGGGTTTACTTTGCAGACTACCTGCACGCATAAAACCATGAAAGAAATCATGATAAGCTTAGAGAGTATTCCTTAAAATTTATTTTTCCTTTCCTTAATGCATGTTGTTAAATTATATAAGTAGTCTTAAATTAATTTCAGAAATGAAGATTACTGAAGACCACAAACAGTTTTTTTCCAAAAATACAAGACACAATGCTGAAAATGGACTGGAGTTGCAAGCTTGTCATTCAGCATCTCCCCACCACTTTTCTTGGGCCCTAGTGATCTGTAACCATTGGGAAACAGTGATTTTTATATTTAGAGATCAAAGGGGCAGAATCTGCTCTCTGAGAACATGAAGTCCTAATACAAGCTAAAACTAAATGCTCCTAAGTTGTTCACTGTAGGGAACTTGGAAAAGAGACTTTGTTTTGCACCATTTATAGTGCTCTGCAATCAAAAGACTTTAGAAAAAGCAGAAAAACGTATATGTAAGTTTAGGTCTGAGAGAGTGGTCCCAAGCCTCATTCTAACATTACAGAAAAATAATAAAATGGACATATATGATCTTTCATAACAAGCTTCCAGTTTTATTTGGTTCTCCTTAAACAACGTATTTTCCTGTGGCCTACTGCATTCTCTCTGGTCTCTTAGACAGTGGGTTTCATGCATTCTTGCATATATTTGAACTTTTGATCCTTTTCCAAAAATTCACTGCTTGTATCCAAGGCAGCCATCACTGGGCAGTGATATGGGTCATTCTAGTTTAGAATAAAAAGGAGATGACTGTGACTGATCCTTTTTCTCAAGGCCAAATCTCATAACAAATCATCTGGAGAACTGCCAACAACTTCAATAAGACCAGAAATTGTCCCTACTGTTATCTAAAAAAACTTCATCTGCCTTATGAGAAAATCAGGGTGCAAATTTTCCAGCCAGACTAGATTCATTCTCCTACACACTAGGAAAAGGATAATCAGACAAAAGAGCAAAGGGAGGGACAGCAGTCTTTACTGATGCCTGTATGCTATTGCTCATTGAATTCCAAAATAGATGGAGGAAAAGCAAGGAAATGCGAGCACCACTACATCAGTTTTTTTCTGAGCAAAAGAAGAAATACTAATTTTTTTTAGAAGGTTTTATTATCTAAATAATGTATATTATATATATAATAACATACAAATATAACACAGGTCTACTCTGCCTTAATCTTTTAGACTTTTCTCCCGGCAAAGAGTGAACAGAAGAAAATAAAGCCGGATTATAAACAACTTATGAAGTTCTTTTTTTTTGAGAAAGTGACAGGAGAAGGGGAAAAACCCATGCTTTTATTCCCATTTTTTGAATTTCATGCCTCAGAAAGATGTCAGTATGTCTACACAAGTATGCATGTGCATGTATGTATGTCGGATTTACTAGAATGGCAAGGAAGAAATGAGTTGATCTCAAAAGAAGCCAAGAATCCGGGACTTTGAATTCTCTGACTTCAATCGTGTTTCAAGGACTTGGAATATGACAGATACTGGCATATTGTGTCTTGCTGTGGATGAGAGCTTGACTCTGAAGCTTTACAGCACCTCTGTTCCTAAACAGGAATACGCACAGCTCATGAGGCACATCTGAAGACTTGGGATGCGATGAGCCATTCTTGACCTCTCCTTTTCTAGTGTGCAGAGCTTACCCCAAAGAATGCCCAGCCTTTTACTGACCTTTACTTTCATAACAGGCTCATGTTAACAAATTACTTCTAAATGAGATCAACACAGACAGGTAGCTCGTGCTGTGATACAGAAAAGAGTTTTCAAAAACAGGGGAGCACAGGAGATAAGCAGTAGTAGCATATATAATGGGAGTTACATGTCCAAATGTTTGCATGTTAAGTTCTCATCTTCAAGTACTGCATGATATTACTAAAGCTCTTTTTCCCTTTTTTATTTCTGAAATCCTTTAAGACTTTGGGAGTTTGGGGTTTTTTTAAATTTTATTTTATTTTAACTAGTCCTATATTTCACTCAATTCTATTAGGCAGCCATCTCTAAGGTGAAAGACAAAGGCAGATGGAAGGTGGAAAGAGTTTGAAAGGAGCAGCCAGAACTAAAGGATTTCAGTCTTGAGCTTCAGACCTCATAAGTAGCCATTTTAGCAAAGTTACCTTGTCTCATTGCTCTTTGAGTTACAGGGCAAATATTTAAAGTGATAGTTTAGCCATAGAATGTTTGTATTAAACAGGGGCCTCCTGCTCTCAAGTTTCTATAATTTACAAAAAAGAGTTTATTAAACACAACTCTTTCTGTCTGACATTCTAATCCATCTCTGCAACACACTCTCCTCTGGATTTGCGCCACCGAATGAAATGCTTTGGAAAAACAAAATAAACCAAAACCCTGCTGTGGAAACAGGACAAATCTAGTTTCACATCCCCTGCAGAGAGAGAAACAAGACGGAAGTAAAAAGCACCAAATGGAGCTCATAAAGCTTCACTCTGATCTCAGCCTCCACATTCTGGCAGAAAGCACTACCTAAGAGATGTGCTCTGCTTCAAGTGAGAACAGCCTCTGATTGCACCGTGAGCACAAAAATATATTGTCTGTGAACAATTACTCTGAACAAACTCTGAATAAGGGAAATCTGACTACAGAATACAGCAAAATGTGGTGGAAGGCAGGCTAATTGTCCCCCTCCCTTGCCAAGGCCTTATCTTGCACGCCAGCCATCTGTAGTAGCTGTGCCTGAAACTACAGTTTTGAGGGCTACACTGAACCTCCTTCTCACAAACTGTATCATGTGCCACAATGAGGTGCAATCGTCTTGCCCATCAGAAACCATTCACCACAGAAGGGAAACAATTTAGGTCCTGTAACAAAACCAGTTTCTCCATTTACATTCATTTTATCACTGGTAGCTGCTCATATTCCTTGTAACATTCAATATAGCAGTACATAAGCAGAAGGAAGCCCATCCTAACCCACAGGTGCCATGGGGAGTTAATGGGAGTTAACAATTCGCTAGCTCTTTCTCTTTCAATATATCTACAGATAAAAATAACATATTGGTTGGTAAGTCACTGCCCACAATAGGAGCATATTCTGAACATTTTGAACCTAACACGACATATGCAGAAGGTGAAGGATGCACACCTGAGCACAGTTTTTCTGCATACCTGGATCCTAGATATTGCCACTTTAATTACATTTTGAGGACAATCACCAACTTAGAAAGTATGTGTTGGGTCATGACTCTGCTTTCAGGATTCTGTTTTGTTTTCCACTATTACACAGATTCCGTGTGCACTTTGGTACATAGATATGCAGACAGTGAAAACTAAAAAAAAAAAAAGCACACAACTAGATGCAGGGAGGCCACCTTATGATCAACCAAGCTCTCATCTTGCTCTTAAAACTACTTTGAAATTCAGGGAGGAAACAGCATTTTCTGCAAGAAAGCACAGCAGAAAGCTTTGCCCAAATATGGGAGATTCTGTAACACAATACATTGCCGATAGCTTTCTTGTAACCCCCCCATGAGCACATTCCACATTTACTTCTGGAACTTTGAGTTTGCTTTATTAGTTTAATGGGCATTCTGCATATATTCATCACTGGGCCTTTGCAGCAAGAACAATCTTTGAATCCCATGTCATATGATGATCTCTGTCCTTTATTACTTTAGGAAGGCAATGTTCTGCTACGATTTTTTTCTTGTTATTGTTAATTAATTCATTTAAGATTATTCCGTAAATTTTCATTTTAATGCCTTTTTTTGTGGGGGTATATTAGTCACTTCTAAAGTTGTCACTGATTTAAAGTCTTTGTTAACATATATATAAGAATCTTTTTGTGTTATATGTGTGCACATGTATGTATGTATATGTGAGTGTGTATGCATGTATTAAAAAAACCAAACCAAATATCCTTTCCAAATGCATCTTCCTCCCTCCTCCCTTCTACATTCTGAGCGGGTTCCTGCTATCAACTGCTGGAGTGTGCTCACTCTACACCTAGAGCTATAATTATTTTGCTTTAATTTTACAAAACCTTTTGTTCCATTCCCACGAGCCCACCTGATCCTTATATTACACTTGCTCTATTAAAACACTCATGCAGAACAAAGCACAGTTGTACTGATTCATAAGTAACTCACCCCCCACCCCCTCTTTTTCTTTCTACTAGGTTCATGCATCTCACCACAGTTTTGTGACACCGTCCCTGATACCACTCCATGGTCCCATTTTTGCCTTTTTTTCTTTTTTTTAAACTGTTATTTTTATGTGCTTAGGGTCCAATTACACTATTGTGTGCTGCTGTTTTGAATTGCTGTTGTTCTCAGTCATTTTATGTTATGCTCTTTGGCACGACAACAGATATAGTGCAGAGGGTGTTATGGAATTTATTTGTTGTAATCAGACTCTAGGATTGTTTTTTTAATTATTATTCGTGGAGTACAAGCACCAAGGCTAGCCCTACATTTTCTCAAGGCGAGCCAAAGGCCATTTATGGCCCAGCCTCTGACACCAGCTCATACTATCTGCAGGAAAAGGGCCCAGCAGCAGTTCAGATCAAGGAGATCCCTCTTACTTGGGCATGGCCTGCATGAACCGCTGGACTTGACAGAAGACCAAAGACATCAAGAACAGTTGTAACAGGATATTCACAGCACCACTGGTTTTCAGAATTAAAAAAAACACTCAACCTTTCAAATTATTGATGAAAAATGGAAGGACAGAGGACGGCTGACCAGTGAAGATGGGAACAATAGAAGGGCGGTTTCACCTACTTGTCCTGTACAACAACTTCTTTGAGCTGAAACAGCCTTCAATTTCTGGCTTACAAAACACTAAAGATTTTCTTAGGACTAAGTAACAGATAAATAATCATCAGTCAGAACAGTGAGGAGTGGGTGCATATGAAGACAATGCTCACAAAGAGAAAATAAAACTGAGCTCTTGGTAGACACCTTTTCAAGATGAGGTGCAGGACCTTTTGCAGTGCCCTACTGAACAGCAGAGGAGGTAGGTGAGTACAGGAGAACAGATCAGGTGAAGGTGTGAGAGAAGGCAAGAACGAGAAGGAAAATGGGGTGTATGTTTTTCTGGGTGACATTTGTAACAATGGTGAATACTAACGATTTCTAGCAATTAAAGAGAATAACAGGAAAAACAGGGGAATCTGGCAAGGCACAGAACAAACACGTCTGTAAGGGGTACAAACGAAAGTTGCAATTTACCAAAGAATAACCATTCTGCACATTTTATGTAGCATGTCAAATCTATCAGATTTTTCTCTTATTAAATCATCATTCTACAGCAACAATCATTCTCTCAATCAATCCCCCATGTTAACAACTCTTAGTAATGACTAACTTGGCAGGAACTGGTGTTTACATATATTTTAAAGTTCTAAGAACTGCTCTGTATTTTTTGGATGTTAAATGTCCTTTACATTTCATCTCTTATTTTTTAGCCTGTTTTTAAAGGATGGATGCACTCAATTGGAAAATAAAGTTTTGTAATACACTCAGATTATGTTAGCTCAGGAAATTGGCAGTGGGATAAGAACAAAACCATTCACCTCCTGATTGCTGATTCAAATCTAGCCCATGTGAGGGAGTCACAGAAGCTATAAGCCTCCCATGGTGGCTTTGTGATTTGAGATTATTTTTTATGAATCTCAAACCACTTCAGGCCAAGAACCAGAATCACAAATCCACTGCCTCAATGAGCATTAACCGGCATCACTGCACGCAGTAACAGGGGAGATGGCAAAAACCAAACTGGTTCAGGAGATAGAATTCCCACCTTATCTTGGGAAATAATCATTCCAAAACAGGGTAGTATTTTGTTCTACACAGATGGAGAACAAGGGAAACATATATATGTATCTACTAAACAGAAAACAAACCTATAGTCTCAGCTAGTTGCTCCAACATTTACCAGAAGTCTGAACTGGTTCTTCAAGACTTCCACAAGTCTTAACCTTGCACAAGGCCAGAAGGTGTTTTATGTTGTGGCCCTGTATCACTTGAAAACTGAGAGACAGGGAGAGCAGAGGGACAGGAGAATACAGCAAAGGTTTTCCATCATAACTCCTGAAAAAGTCACAAGCGTGTGCAATCCTTAAAACTTAAAATCAAAAGAGCTTCAGAGTAACTGCAGGCTTTGGTCATTATCTGGTTCACTTTTCTTGCCTAGATAAGAGAAGCAAAGAAAGCATTTGATTTTGCAGAAGACCAAACCTGAGGAGGGCTGTGTTGCACTTTTTATTTTATTTGGGACAGGACTGATTAAGAAAGCTATGAGCAAAGCTATTTCACTAAACAAACATCCTATAGCATAAAACAAAATACTGATGCTCAGGCATATTTCCCATGGCTCCTTCTTTTAGGGAGCATGAATCATTAAAATCATTTGGGAATTAGCTACTCAGCTTCCTCCCTTGGATACATTTGCTAACTCGAGAGGGATAAAGATCTCAGGACTCAAGAGTAGATTTAAGTTTTTACACCATCTGCACTGAGGTACAACCAGTGCAGATTCTACCTTCAGATCTGCACTCAGGTGCCTCTTTCATGTTTCCTTTCACACTTGTAATCTTTATACCTTAAAACCAGGAAAAACGCACAGCTTGCATGCAACTTGAAATTGTTCTTCAGTGGCTGTAGCTTGGATGTGCACTTGACAATTGAAAGGTGAGTGAGATGAGAAATAGATCTGCCTTTAAAATGGCCAAGTATTTTTAATTTTACATGGGGAATTTTGGAAGCAAGTAGTTATTTTCAAAGTTTTCAGACACATCACTGAAAATATTCAGGTACACAACAAGAAAAAGTTTGTGAGAAGCTCAGACATTTTACTTTGCTTTTCACTTATTTATTTTTTTTCTTTTCTCTTTTTGCCAACAGGAAGAAAAAGGAAGACAGCTTTACAAGTTTTAAAGTATACCTGTAAATATAAACAAACAGAAATCCTTCTATCCCAGCAACTTCCAGTAAAATGTATAAAAACTCTAAATATATCTAAGTAGACAAATTACAGTTAAATTCAGCTGCTAAAATGGAAGAAGCAGACAAACCATAGTAGAACTATGTATTAGGAATTTAGGAAAAAAGTCACATCTTTTATATTAATTTAAACTTAGGATCTGACACAGACAATGATGATTTAATTTAGAAGTCACAAGGTTAATAATGGTGATTCACGAGGAGAAAATTCAGATAGAAATTGCATCTTTGTAAACCTTTTAAATAGTTTTAAGCATGTTTTAGGGAGGCTCCAGAATGAGCCAACTTGCCAAGGGAACCTGTATCTCAGTGGAAGACAGTGTTAAGCACAGATTATTCAAAAGCATAAATTATAAGTTACATTCGTCCAGCAGAACAAGGAACCACTATTTCAAAGAAAAGTTATGGCTTCCTTGAAAATAAATAGTTTTCAGAATACCCAGTAGACAACTTCAGCTCTCATTTGACATTAATTTTTATGGACATCGACGATACTTCAAAAAATCAGTTGTGAACTTGCTCTGTGTTTTTTGAAGAGCTGAAAACACCAGGAATCAGAACTCAAATCTAAGTATGCTTAAGGGAGAACTCAAATCAAAGTATGCTTCAATTTGCCTTGCCTATTGTGAGGAAAAAGGTGGCACTAGCCAAGCTTAGATGCACACAGAGCCACCCTGATAATGCTGGGCACTGTGATGATGCACTGTGCACTGGTGTGCTTTTCACATCGATTTGATGTGATTGTCACAGGTTGATCAGTGACTCTGGACTCGGTATTCTTGGTTTCTGTGGAAGCTCAGATTGTTACTCAGCTGGTTTAACTTGATAGAGGACATCTCGGGCTTCAAGCACTGGCATTTAACCACTTTTCTCAGTGACAGCATGTAGGCTGAAATCTGACCATCACTTTGTGTACCAAGTGACCTAGAAGCTGTGAGTCTACCAAGAGTCAGAGGATACAGACATTTACCATGACATTCCCACAGCAATATGTTCACCAATATGGATTGTAATGCAGTGGGGAATAAAACCTCTTCTGCTATTTCCTATAGGAGAAAGCGTCAGATGAAGAAAGGGTGTATCAAATGAAGATGCCATCACTTATACATGCCAGATTTCAACCTGACAAGGTATCTGAACCTAGAGCAGGATTTGAATTTTACAATTAGATTCATGTGCTCCAATTAGTTTCTCAAGCTGCACAGAAAGCAGAGGAAGTTCAATAGTAAGACAATAGTGAGCTTTTGAAAAACATTATAGGGAATAATTGTGCTCCGGAGGACTTATTTATTTACTAATGCAAACAGTACACACTGAGATAACATCTGGCAGTGTTTATTACAATGAAACCAAATCAATATTTCTGTCTGCTACAATATCTGTCCACAAAATAGTCATTCCTCCTGGTACGCACAAGAAATACTCAACCATCCATTATAATAGCCTTTGTCACGCTCTGAGCTACATCTCCTTCTCTAATTACCCACCATCATTCTTCTGTCTAGGTACATTTAATTATTTCTAATAGAAGAATTAGGGTGTCAACCTCTCTTTTTGCTGACAATTACAAATCCATAAAATCATAGAAATCAAATTTCAAACCTATGAAATGGTTGGAAGGGATCTTCAGAATCATCTAGTTCCAAAACCCCTGCCATAGGCAGTGATGCCTCCCATTAGATCAGGTTGCCCAAAGCCCCTTCCAGTCTGGCCTCAAACACTTTGAGGGGCTTCCACAACTTCTCTGAGCAACAACCCTATACAATTTTAAAAAGCAACAGATCCCAAATCTTTTTTCTTGTGCCTCAGTGGAGGGTCCTAGTTGATGGCAAATTGAATATGAGTCAGCAGTGCCCTGGCAGCCAGGAGGGCGAACCATGTTCTGGTGATGCTCAAGAACCATGTCTCGAGCATCACCAACTGCTCAAGGGAAGTGATTTTCCCTCTCTGCTTGGCACTGGTGCAGCCTTGCCTTGAACACTGTGTGAAGCTTTGGTTACCACAATACAAGGATATAAAGCCATTAGAGAGCATCCAAAGGAGGACAACAAAGATGATGAAGGGCCTGGGGTGGAAGCCATATGAGGGGCAGCTGAGAAGCAACCACATGAGATCACTTGGTCTGTTCAACCTTGAAAAGAGACTGAGGGGAGATTTCATTGCAGTCACAACTTTCTTATGAGAGGAAAAGGAGGGGCAGGCACTGATCTCTTCTCTGTGGCGACCAGTGACAGGACTCGAGGACACAGCATAAAGCTGTGCCGGGGAGACTAAGGTTAGATATCGGAAAAACATTTTTCACCCAGAGTGTGGTTGGGCACTGGAACAGGCTCTCCAGGGAAGTGGTCCCAGCACCAAACCTGGCAGAGCTCAAGAAGCATTTGGACAACAGATCTGGATGAGGTACATGGTGGTCCTGTGCAGGGCCAGGACCAGAACTTATGGGTCCCTTCCAATCTAGGACAGTCCATGATCCTATGATTACTTTTGCTACCAGTGAGCTACCAGGCCTTTTGTGGCATTTCAGAGCTAGAAGTAGAGGCAAAAATTCTGACTTTTCATTTCCTTTTGAAGTCAGGTTTCAAAAAGAAGTGATACTGAACCTTCCCACATAATTAAAAAGCCAAAAATAAATTTGTTTTGAAAGTTCTGTGTATTAGAATTTCCAACTAAGCCCTTTCATTTTTTCTATTTCTGTATTTGCATTATTGCACATCATTGTGGAAAAACTAGCAGTGTTTTGCGCAATGAAAAAAGTCACTAAGCATTAGCTTAGTACTTACTGAACCTTCACCTTTCTGAAATCTAAGTGCCTCTTGCAGTCTAACAAACAGATTGACGTGCAGTAAGACATGCATTACGACTTATGTATCATGAAATTAAGTAAAAAATAATAACGCCACACAAACCAAAATCAATACTATTATTTTTCCTTCTTACATTTTAATTGCTATAATTTCGCTTTTGTTGAAACAGTCATTTCCAAAGAAAAATGATATGTCTGTTTAATGTGACTATACATAAAATAAATGTACATTTGCCCCTGTTTAATTTCACATTTTGCTGGCTCACTCTTCAAGGCGTTTCTATTTGTGCAGGGCCTAGAGGTAAAATAAGACCTTCTGTGCTGCACCAAGTCCTGAGGCATGGGCTATGTTCAGTAGTTATTGTGGTGATATGTTACCTTTTTCCCATAAAACCTTCACTTTGACAAGATAATTGGGATTGTAGTTATGAACTGAGGAGAGCAGGGAGAAGAGGGGACAATTTGTTTTCCTCTCTACTGGTCTAGACCTACTGGGCAGAGGAGAGCACATTTTAATTTGGACTGGTACACTAAGCAGCCATGGTAAGCACAGCAGAATTGAGGATGCCCGTTCCTATAATTTGTGTTCAGTAAGAATTACACTAGGATATCTTGTTTAGCTTCTTACTATTTCTTGTCCTCTACACCATCAATATCTTACTATAACCTAAGGTCCTAATGACATGCCCATTAGCAGTGAACAGGGGAGGAATTATAACAATAGTGCTATATTAGCAAAGTGGTGAAAGACACAAAAAGTGACCTTCCAAGCACTGAAGCTGGTGAACATCCCACTAAAGTAAATGGAGTCCCTATTTAAAGGGCAAGAGTACTATCCAGTGCAATTTAGCCACATGAATTGGTGCAACACTTGCAAAAAGACAGAATATTTGACCCAGCTTTAAGTGAAGACAGATTTAGAACACATGGAAGAGGCTCTATTATTGTTTTCTATATTTAAACTAATACAGGACAAATACAACAGCCTAAGATTTACATACAAGAAAAGAATGACATTTTAAGTTCCACAGATTATCTGAATGCAAAACTTACATTCAATACCACTCCAAAATCATATACATTATAAGATTTTACATCTTTTATAGATTGTAATCATGTCTACTAGTCATGATTATGTTCCTACATTAAGACTTCAGAACTCTTGCCAAAGAATGGTCCCCTGGGCATGGCAGGGAAAAACTTGAGGTGACCATGACCAGTATCCTGAGAAAACTAAATATTTGGTAGATACATAGAGTTGTACTAATATCTGAATGTTTTCCTCAGTGCTGTTCCAGAGCCATGTGTGTCAGCACATAGGCACAAAACCACCATAGCATAATAAAAGACTAGTAAATTGAACAAGAGTTTATGATAATAAACATCTTCCTGAGTAGCAAACATGAGCAGAATAAGGGCAGATGTAGATGTAAAGAGTAGTATTTTCTAAGCCACCCACACAAAGAAGCTGAGAAGTAGTAATACATATGTTGATTCGTGACACAGAAAGAAACAGCAAACAAGATAGCTTCTGGAGCGATTTTCATATGGCCAAGAGTCACCAGGACATATTCAACAGCACTGCAGCCCTGACAAAAGTAAAAAATAAGAATGTCTTTCTTCCTGCAGATTTGAACAATTAGGAGAAATAAAAACTTACATTCAGATAACATCCATAAACATCGGTACCTATAGCAGCCTTGCCTATTGACTTCTAAACACTTTTCCATGAAGTTGATAGGTTAAATTTAATTCTACACCTTCTTGGTCACCTGGTTTCCGGGTCCCTCAGCATCATCTCTCTGCATTCATCAGGCTTGTGATACCCTGACTGCTGGAATTTCCCTGACTACTGGACTTTCCCTCTAGTTGCTAACTGCATCCAGGCAAAAGCTGCCACTTACACACTAAATCTG
Organism: Pitta sordida; assembly: GCA_013390025.1. Taxonomy (NCBI): domain Eukaryota; kingdom Metazoa; phylum Chordata; class Aves; order Passeriformes; family Pittidae; genus Pitta; species Pitta sordida. The sequence goes on along the minus strand of WEKX01018159.1, from coordinate 71,383 downwards.
CCCCAAGGGATGATCATTTTATAGTTGTTTGCTTCAGGAACCCAGTATCACTTGTTCTGGAGAAGTGACAGCCACTCAGACATAAGAAGGTTAGTCATGTATTAAAAGAGGGCAACAGATATGACAAAACAAATTACCCTCCTCACTTAAAACCCTAATGAATATAAAAAGAAGCTGGGAAGATATAAGAATTCATTTGCCTCTGGCTTAGATTTTGCCATTGATGGTCTGAACTTGCAAACTATATACATAGGAACTGTGCCAGCATTCCCAACAAAAATCAGCTGGGGCTGCATGATCATATTCTAAACTGGTTCATATTCAGAGAGGACATGGAGTGATCTGATGCTCAACTGCTATCATTGCTGTTGAGAAATAAGGTCAAGAAACCTTATTTCTTGAAAAAGTTCTGCTAATAATAGTCACAGGTTTCTTGATTACTTGTTACAAGTCTTGAAAGAAATAACAGTGTTCCATTCCACAAAAGACTTTCATTATTCAAAATGTTAGTAATAACATTGCATGAACTAGAATGACATTTCTAAGGAAACATTATGAAGAGAAAGAAAAAAGTTTTCCAGAGAAAGCAACAGGTTCAAAAAATTTGTTAATGCAGGTTCTGGCTCAGAAATGCCTTCAGTTATTGCTGACACCAAAACATCTTGCAAAGTCAAATACACTTTTTTATTATTGCTTAGAAATAAATAAATAAAACAAAGAGTCTGATCTTTTTCATGCCAGTGGAAACTGTTGAAAACAACAGACGAATTTTGGCACAACAGACTAAAATCTCTTCTAATCTACTATCTAGATGCAGGGGCAATGACAGGGACGGTGGCAATAAGAACGAGGTCCTCTACAGTAAAATTCAGAGCTACACAATTTATGCTGTTGAAGAAAATAGACAAGAAAATTTGAGTAACTTACATTCATCAGAGTGCCCTCTATCAGACTCTGGAATCTGAAATGATTCAGTGAGATTGTCCTCAGGGACACTGATGTAAATATAGAATAACCACACTGCCTTTGTCTGGAGTCTCCTCCATCATACACTGGTTTAGCTCCAGAACTTCATTTTGGATAGGGCAAAATAAGAGTACTAAGGCTTGGAAAAGGCCAGGTCTATGTTGCCTTTTTTTCTTTTGTAGCTTATCTGATGACATCTCTGGTCTAAGATAACCTTCCTTGCTCAATAATATTTCATCTTTATTTTATCTTGAGGTAGACTAGTGACTACATTGATAAATGGAGTGAAAGATTTTCCACTTTTACCATAACATCTTCAGGTGCTAAAATGTTGAAGTGTTTTACTACAACTTACTACAGAAGTGCTATGCAGGGAATCAATGCTAATATTCCCATGCCTTTTTAATATGAGTGAATCACAGCCCATAGTCCTATATACTAAAGCAACCACACACTAGGGAGCCATTTTCCTATCTTTATGTATTATGGCCACTATTCTGCAAAAACAAGAGCTGCCATTTATGAAAAAAGTCTTGATTCTACCCATTTCATGCCCTTAACAACCAAAGACCCACACAATCCCCCCCCTCCTAAAAACCCCCAAACATCAAACATTTGTAAAAAGAAAAAAAAAAAACCCAACCAAACCATGAATTATCAATGATAATTCCCAACTCCTTTTCTGCACTAAGTTGTGAATTAGACTGACTAAAACCAACCTCAGAACTAACAAAATTTTTGGGCTGACCAACTGCATTTGGGATTTGCAGTTTCATTAAGTGAATACATCTTCCCAGGATGTATGAACAAAAAAATCAGAAAACCAAGGCAATCATAAGAACACAGTCACAATTACAAAGCTCCCAATCTCCTGAGACTTCTACCTTTTTGTAGCAGGCTTTACGCAGGCTCGTTACATATTTTCTCTGATCATCAATCCTATTCGCAACTCTCAACAGTCTGCATGTTCTGTGTCACAGGAGTTTGTATCAGACAATACCTGTAGTGTCTCCATTAATCCAAATTTTAAAAACCAGTAACTGAAACACATCAGCGTTTGTGCACCATCTTGGAAAGAAACCCTGCACAGTCACCACAACTGACAATCTGTTCTTCATTGTCTATACAACTCCCTTACCTATCCTCTAAAAAAAAAAAGAAGGGTCGAAGCAAAATGCTGGCAGTCCAATGAAATCTTTGAAGAGACAGTGTGGTTTCAGTTATGAGAGGGTGGAAAAATGAGAACCCTGGAGATCTTTGGGAACATTAGGTTTTATTAATCAGGAATGTATTAGCCACATACCAACGTTCCCAAACAGTACACTGAAAGAAATACCAGGGAGCTACAGAACCCATCCTGACTGGTATGAGAAGTTCTAACATACCCTGAAGAGACGGTTTTCCAACCCATTCCTTAGAAAAGAAACCTCTCCTATTTCCACAGTACTTACAGGTTGTGCATTCCAGCACACTAAAACTGATACAGTCAGAACATGGTTCCTGACATGTAACTTGGTAATTTTCACTGCTCATTGAACTGATTTCTTTAGGTCTTTCTCCCAGTAGACACAAAGAACAATTAATCACTGTGCTCCTGATTATAAATTTTTACTCACTAGATTTTTTTTTATCATATTCTCCTTAATGGACAAAAAAAGCAACACTTTCAGAACCACATAATGCCATATAGGGCTCCTACATATCCTCTTGCCCCTGGGCTAGATAACAATCAACCAGTTTCTGCTTTCTCAACAATTTTAACCCTAGGACAATTTCTGCCTTGACAAACATTTTTGACCTCTCCGCATTCCCACTGGGGTTCCACAGGTAAAAATCAGGACAGAATTTATCCCCATGAGTTTCTGGATTAATGCCTTGGTATAGCAAGGGGAAAAGCCAAAATTAATTCTCTTTGTTAATGCTAACACTATTCCTCAGTGACAGTCAGCCCCAAAACACTGATCTTTGTTCAAAGCAAGCACACTTCCATGCTCATTTCACATTTGCAGCACAGCTTCTACAAGCCAGTATATCTTCTGCATCAAAAGATTTAAAAAAAGAAAGAAAAAAAAGGGCTTAAATTCATGAGGGTTCACATTTTGTCAGAGGGCCAGGAACTGGGAATTTGCAGGACTCAAAGCCCATCTTAGGCCTAAAATTCTAGTTAAAACACTAACTTACAGGAGGGAAGGACAGATCCCATATCCATCAAAAATCATGAGGATTCTTGCATTTTAAAGAACATAGTGGGGTCATTTGTTTGCTGCTTCAAACCCCTTCCTTCATTTAAAAGCACTACTGTGATGGACGAAGCCCTTCTCAGCCCTGACACGCTGACGCTACACATGCAGCACGCACTCTGGAACGCCAGCTTACTGTGTCACATTGGCTTGGCTTCTGCCTGTTCCTTGCCTTATGCCTGCAAGCTCAATTGAACTTATGAAAATTCAAACTGTCTTCTGTCTGTTTCATACATCATCAGCAAACAATCACTAGATAAAATGAATTTGCTGTATGTAATTTGGAGGCTACACAAATGCCTCTGCTGTATAACACCAAAAAAAAGGGAATAAACTTCAGTATGCAAGGTTAATTCAGCATGGAGGAAAGTTGCAAAGAAGAAGATGGAGAGAGAACACGAACAATAAGATACTCAACAGTAGGGAGAGTGACATGAGAAATACTCCTGTAAATTGGAGTTGGCCTTGATACCTTTGAGTGAGGGAATTAAACAAAGGCACAAATAAGTTGTGAAAGATCACCCCCATGAGTGGCTGTATCTCCATCCCTCGTGATTTGTCAACACAATATACTTATTAATAATGACAATGGATCCTGTTTATCCTTTAAGAGCTTTGCAAACACAAATCCAATAATGTTCACACTGCTGTATCAGTTTGAACTAGACTGAAAAAGTGATCTGCTGAACAAGGCACTGTGAGATTAAATGATTTGTCCAATGCCAGTCATTGATCCAGCATCCATTAAGATTAGAACATTGGATTTCTTGGTCAGTAATCAGATCACAAGACTATGTAAGGCTGAAACCTTGACAAACCAAGCTTTAACAAAAATAGCATGCCATGTACTTCTTATCGCCCACAGCCCATGACAACATCACTAAAACCATTGCTTTGAAAGCACATCCAGTGCATGGCTTGTATAGGTTTACAAAGTTATGCATGCACAGTTGTTTCCTTCCATACATAATATGCTGTAATTGTCTCATTCCAAAATCATGCAGATGCCGAATGCAAGCAAAGGTAGCTCCTCATGCTTGACCTAATCTTATTTGGGGTCAGTTGCAAAGTACTTAAAATCCTTAAGGTTAAGTATTTGAGTAATTCCATTGGCCTCAATGGATCTACTTGCCCATCAACCCACATAAGTTTAGTACAGACCATCCAACATAGAAATCAGCCCTCAGACCTCTTCCATAAAGACCATACCTGGGCCATATTTAGGAAATTGAGTTTTCATGCAGCTCTGACAGATGTTCATGTGTTGTGAATCTGCATTTTCTTCCAATGCCATGTACTAAGTATATTTTATATTAACCAAAAATCTGGTCCATCTTCTATTAAACCATTGTTTTAATGACATCCTTACCCTCAAGCAAGATTTCCACCCTTCAGTTAAAGAAATCAAATGCAAAACTACCATAATATGGCTTGTCTTTTCTTCTTGCTGTTTTGGGTTAATATAGGAAAGCCATACTGGCAAGTTCACCTTATGAAAGGTCTTACAATTATAAAAGCCTGATTGCAGCAAACACAAAAGAAACAAAGGAAATCCTTAAAGCCTACCTTCCTCTATAATAGAAGCACCACCATTTTTATTGTCTCATGTAAAATGGACAAGAGGTACAGCAAGAATCTCATCCTCATTTTACAGGATACATGAGCATATATAGAGTTTCCTCACCTTGTTCTTCTGTACTCTAGAGACAAGCTGTATGCCAAGGCTACAGAACTTGGGGGCAGCTAAAATTTTAAAAGTGGGGGGTTTGGGGGGGGGGGTGTTTGAGGGGAGGGGTGTTGTTGTGAAACTCAAGGATTAGAAACATGGACCTTTACTTCAAGGAACAGAAAAAGCAGCTAGGCAAAACAGACTTGTGAGTCCTGATCCCATATTCCATTCCCAGTCTGACCACCGATTTACTTGGAAATTGAGAAAGCTGTTTAACATCTCTGCATTGTTTCACTTGATGTCCTTGATTAGAAAAAAAAAAATTAAAATATTTCCTGTACATGAGTTTTGCAACTGTGTATTTATTTCCCCTCCAAAGCAAAGAGCCTCATAATTAAAAAAAAGTGCATTCCAGCCAGCTCCAATCATGAGACTCACGTAGAGTTACCTGTTATTTTGCCTTACGGCTGCCCATGAAGTACTGAGTGACCACTTGAGTTCTAAGGATCAAAGAACTTAATTCACTCCTCACTCCACTGATGCATTTTGGAAAGAGAACTATATGTACTTCTACTTTCCAACAAAGATTCTCCCAGCTGTTCACACTAAAGAGCAAGACAAACATGAAATTCTGTACTCACGGATTCAGAAGAATTCTCTCATTTTTCAAAAAAATGCTCCCTTTAAATTACTGCTGGACCCAGCAAAACCATGAGCATTTTCAACTCTGCTCACCAGTGTAACTGCAAGGTTAACATCTGGTGGCCAAGGAAGCTGCTCATATTCAGCAATGATGAGCAGAAAATGTTAAATAACATTCACTGGCCACAGCCTGCAGTTAATACACAATATTTAAACAACACAATGGCATGGCCCTTGCCAGTAATGTAAAAACACAATGGAGTAGAGCCAGAATGGCACAATCTGCCTGTCTGTGTCATGTTTGGCGCTACATGCTGGAAGGGGCATGAATTGGCTGCCCACAGTGTGACACTGCCCTTTATCTAGTTTACAATAAAAAAATAAAATACATATATTAAAAAACAGGGAGGAGAAGATGACAAATCTCACCTAGTAGTGGGATCCCACCTTTTTCCTACTATCTGCAAGCTCCTGGATTTTTTTTCCAGCTATTATTTCATTAAATTAAGAGTATCTGAATGTACTGTATTTTCCAGTCCTCATTTCCATGACTGTTGTTCAGCCACTTAAGTTTCAAATCTTAATTATTAATCCAAATACATTCAATAAACTATTCTAAATAGGGGTACATCAGAGGGATGTACATGCTGACTTGCATTTACAGAGGAACTGCGCTCTTAGAAAGAGACGCCTTACTGCTGAGAGATGTAGATGTTATTTTGACTGGTTTGTTGTGTCACAGCACAGATGAATTAGGCATTTCTGCCTTCATCTATACCCTAAAGTGGCTGAAGTCCCCTGTGATGTCATCAGAAAGTTGTTTGTTTTTTCCTTTTATAAAGGAAGAGAATTTGTTACGACATTATGAGAAGAGAATAAACTATATTTTGTGCTATAAGGAATCTTATGTTACTTTCTGTTATCTCTGCACCAGTGTGCAGAAATCCTCACTGACAAAGCAACAGAAACTGTAAGTCAACAGAGATGCACAGTATTCCTAATAATATTCAAAACAAAGCAGAAAAGAATGATCCATTCAGTGGTCTGAAATTAAAGATCTGCTAGATGTAAGTTCCTTTTTAATTCTGAAATAAAACATCCTTTGAACTTCTAAATCCCATTCAAGGGGACTCTGACCTTTATCCAAAACCAGCTACTGTGCTAACACTTTGGACGCATACAGAGGAAAAATGCGGACAAAAGGTACCGGAAAAGCTTTTACTTACAGGAATGCAGTGCGGTTTAATCTTTTTGTTTTTAAGGTGCAGTGATTTCAGCATCTACAATGTAACTTCAGGCAGTCTGAAAAGAAACAGGTTAAAATCTCTTTCAGTTATAATTGGTATTTCAGATTTAATTAAAAATTAAACTTTCATAATGTTTCAACATCCAAAGCAATGCATTATCAGTCAAGCGTAGCCTTTTTTTTTTTTAAAAGAAGCTCTTCCCAGAGTAGTTTGCAATGAAAGAAGAAGGGGGAAAAGGCAATTGAGAGTAGCAAAATATATTTCTTCAGCAAAAGATGTCTGAATAACTTGGAAAGATGCCTTCTGCCACTTAATTTTAACAATCAACCTTATACTAATTAAAAAAAAAAATAAAGGATCACAATTAAAGAAGACAGAAAAACACCATTACGTACCAACTACTGTGAGGATAAAAATTCAAGCAAAACAAGGACACTGCTAGGACCAGAACATACGTACCGAAAGGGAAAATACAGTTTTACATAATGCCAGCCAACAACATTTTTAAAAATTCGTTGTACAGCACGTAGCACGTTCAGACTGTTACACGGAGGAGCAGAGAAAGACAAGTTCAAAAAGAGGAAAGCTGTTTTGAAAGTGTACAAGGCAAAAGGTCCCTTGCAACCTTTTGTTAAGGGATATGAAATAGCTCGTCTATAAAACTGCATGGTTTTTATCATGTAAAATAAATGTCATGTTACTGTGCAAAACAGATGATTAAGAAGTGGTAGCTGTAGACACAGCATTCGAACAGATGCAAAAAAAATTATTTTTTTTTCCAAAATGCAGTTGGAATAGTTGGAATGACAATAAAACTCCAGGGGTTGCACCATAAATACGAATTTAAATGTTAGACTGGAGTTTAAAACCTGTGGTTTTAATTATATCTAATTATAAAGGCTCCAAAACCAGGAGAAAAGAGAAAAACAAAAATATTAATAATAAATTAAAACAATTTTGCAATAAGTTGTCAGGATTTGGCCTCATAATAACAAACCATACAGCAATATACACAGACAAATACAATGTACCAATGACTCATTAAAGGAACAAATCAAAACTTGATTAAATTTTATTTTTAAAAGGTGACAGCAGAACTTGCCTAATTTATCCCATTCAAAGTCAAAGCTATTCTCTTCATCAGCAGCACACTGAGAGAGATCGGCAAATAAATCCTGGATGTGAAGCTAATGCTGATTTTGAATGTCCCACAGGCTGGGAGCAATTCCCAAGTAAAATGTTACTTTGTTCTTCTGAAAGTAAAAATCCAGCTCTTCACTCTTCAGTGTTATATGAGCCTTCTCAATCCAACCCCACAGATGTTTAAAATGAAATGCACTCTATCAAACTATCACACAAACATGTTCGTACACACACACATACATCACAAACAAAAACCAGTTCACAAACTTATTTGTAGGTTTTTACTTTGTCAGGATCACAGGTATTGAAGAACAGGAGGCAAAGCAGATTGCACAGAAGGGGACAGCACAGCAACAATCAGAAACAATTATTGAGCATTTCAATGATGGAACAAGAGCCCCCTGAGAGAAACACTAGGTTGATGCTGCCACAAGATAACCTTTATAGGCTTGAATGAAATTTTTCCAAAAGGAAGTATGAGAATCATGTTCCTCGTCCTTTAGACAGCATTATCAAACAACTTTCCTTCTTTCTCCTGATTAGCATGTAGTAAGATCGACGGAGAAGCAGTTGAGAAATCCAGGCAAGAAAATTGGTACACCCGTCAGAAGCAGGCAACAGCACAACTGCCACGTAAGTGATCACAGCTTCAGTCTTTAACTTCTACTTCTTTCCCCTTCCAAATTTACCCCTTTTCTAACATCTTCAGGACTGTAATGCTGGCAGGGAAGGAGAGGGGCAGCAGTATTAACAATTCAAAGCTACATTTCTTTTAATGAATGCAATGAAAAACTGACCTCAACGGAGAAAACAAAGAGCATTCACTGAGGGTGAAATGTATCCCTGTGTAGAGAGCCAGCATACAGACTGCACCACTGAAGCCCTATTCCAATGACCTAAATAGGAATAAATTGGTGCATAGTCTTCACCACAGTGAATTTTGCCCAAATTCTTGTAGAGAACGAGGAAACATGGCCCTCTCCTATCAAAGCACAAAGGAACAGCACCTCCTTCCCATTCTGGGCACCATCCTGACAACTGCTCCTCAGGGCATATTCCTTGTATTTTTAACCTGAAGTTCTTCATGATTTGTATGTCCTTCTGATTGCAAAGAGAAAGGAGGGAATGCAACATTTAGTGTTTCTCTGTAAGTTAAGCACAAAGGCATAGTGCCTGCAGATGTGGCAGGCATGACTGGCACATGCTATGGACCCTTCCACTAAAAGAAATAAAGCCTTGGAAACAGCTCTTTTTAAGAGGGTGTTCATTGCCATCTTCAAAAACTTTAATTAACAGAACACCTGACATACAACAAACACAGCCAGAGCATCTCAAAGAGCTACTGTAGTTACAAGTTAAGAGTTAAACTCAGAGAAAAACCTAAAGGAAACCTCAAACTCAAAATACCTATCATGGACACTTCAGCAGTACCTTCCTTTTACAAGCTGATAAACCTGTGACCTCATCTGTATAAGTGAGAGGTAGAAAGAGAGGTAGATTCTTAAGCAGGAGGCCTACATTCCTGTGCACAGATGAGGATAGTTAACACTTGTGGCACCAGAGATCATGACTGTTGACTGAAAGGAGTGCCCTAATCCCCCTGTGAAAAGCAAAAGACATGGCTCAAGAACAGCCAATGAACTTCTACTTGAGAGAGGCCCAAGAGCTGGAATTGCAAGAACGAAGAGTATGGAGGTCAGGAATGAGACACATGAGTAAAGTGTTAACATCAGAGCAAATGTTAGCTTGTAATGAAAGCTTTAAAAACAAATATCTAAAGGAAACATGTTTCACTTTGCTTTTCATGATTCCTGCTTGCCAAAATTTAAGCAAAGCCTGAAAACTAAGAGGAAAACTACCAACTGTACAATGACCAAAGTTTATTAGCAATATTCCATGACTTATATGGGCCGCTGACTCAAATTTGCCTGACTCATGTTTATGGTCTAGTTCCCCACTTTCATAAGAACCACATTTAATCCATCTAAAAATTGAAGGGAACAAAAAAAAAGTATGATTTGTTATTGGGAAAAAAAAAAAGGCAGCCTTCTGCAAACTCTTAGCAATAAAGAAGTTCCATATCTGTAAGGTTTTGATTTTCCTTGAATACCCGAAGTCAGCTAGAGCAGGATAATTAGAATCATATAGCTGATTAGTTATGAGGAAAGGCAAGACTAGGAGAGAATACAGTGCAATAGTTTAATGATATAGTTAGAATTTTCTACATATAGGAGTTACATCAGCTTATTGATCTTTTTCAAGTTCACTTCTGGAACTGAAAATCAATGACAAAGCAATGGCCTCAAGTTACTAGTCATAGAAGGTAAAATACTGATGCCCTTACTCAAGAAAAAAAGCCACATTTATAATATTCAGAAAGTCATCTTCAGCAACCAGGGGAAGGGGAGGGCACTGGATGACAAATGAACACTCACAAACAAAACCCCAAGCCCGTGACATACAAGAGAATTTTCAAAAACACCCATGGGCCAGACAAGAGACCTCATTCCAACTTCGGAATCTAAATTATTGTTTAAAATATGGCCCAGATTTTCTGGCATTTCAGGTTTGAAAACATAAGCAAGGCCACGGACTAATTACATCACAGAAATGAAAAGGAAGGTCAATGTTTGACAGGCTCCTTGTCCAGTGACAAACAAGAAATCTTTGAAATTGGAACCACAGACACACCAACACAATCCTCTGCTCAGGTTCATCAGTAATGTGGTGTATGTGGTGTACCTGGATTTTAGTAAAGCCTTTGACACTGTCCCCCATAACAAACTCCTGGTGAAGCTGGAGGCTTGTGGTTTGGATGGGTTTACAGTGGACTGGATCAGGAGTTGGTTGGATAACAGATCTCAGAGAGTGGTGGTTAATGGTGCTGTGTCCGGTTGGAGGCCGGTCACTAGTGGGGTGCCTCAGGGCTCAGTGTTGGGACCTGTCCTGTTCAATATCTTTATTGATGATTTGGACGAAGGGATGGAGTCTGTTATTAGCAAGTTTGCAGATGACACTAAGCTGGGGATAAATGTCGATCTGGTGGAGGGTAGG